>CAHIKZ030001427.1:107500-117500 GCA_903632075.3 Acanthosepion pharaonis | reverse complement strand
CCCCCCATGCCAAATAAAACTTGAAATACATATATCCAGTGTGTTGGTAGAAGCCAATAACAAACTGACACTGATCAAACAAGAAAATATTTTAATAATTGTTTATAAGAGAAATACAAAATTTACTATGAATCCAGTATATATTATATATTTTAAATGAGTACAAAGAAATAATTTTAATATTCATAGCTTTTGAAATTTCATTGAATTTCCTATATATCAAGGCAAAAAAGAGACATACTCCTTAGTTTAGTCTTAGCAAAAGGGGGATCCATTTGTCATCTATTTCTTGTGAAATATCCATGTGTTTCACTATGAGTCTTTATACAGTTCAACGCTTTATTATTATTTTTATAGTGAACACTAGCAGTAGAGCCCGGCGTTGCCCGGGGACAGTAACAGTAAGAGATAGATCAAGTATCGACCATCATAAAGACTGAAAAATAAAATTGACAAAGATTATTATTTAAGGTTGACGGACACGAATGTCTTAAGTATTTTTTTTTTTTTTTTTTTTTGCTTTTTTACGAATTGGTCAAACCCGAACAAAAACATTGTTTTCAATCGTTATGAGTCTATCGATTGAATAGAATTTTATTATAAACAATTGTCTTATAAATGGAATTTTTAAAGCATTCTGAATATAAAAATAAAGAAAAAAGTGTGAAAGACAATAAGAAACACTACCTGCCAAAAAAAAAAATTGAAATTTTGTTGAAATCAGTTGAAAAATGTAGGAAATCCGATCCCATATATAAACGAACACACACACACACACACACACACACACACACACACACACACACACACACACACACACACACACACACACACAACCTGGGTCTTATAATAAGTATAACTCGATATGAGTTGTCCTCCTTTCATTCTGGCGACAGAATTGTGTTTTCAAATTGATTTCGTGCAAAAACAATTGTGTTTTTCCAATTTTGGGCGCTGTCAGAACCACCGCAAGGTAATTTTACGCAGTCTTGTGAAGTTTTGTTGAAATCAGTTGAAAAATGTAGGAAATCCGATCCATAAACGTACACACACACACACACACACACACACACACACACACACACACACACACACACACACACACACACACAATCTGTTTTATAATAAGTAAGATTAAAACGAGGCAATATAGTAGTTTCATATTTTTCTTTAAAAAGGCAATTAAAATATGATAATTAGATAAATTGAAACTGAAACTAGTACATCTAGTTCACTTACATTTAAAATCACCATAATTATAAACGTAGAAAAAATTTACGCTTCAATTTTTTTTTTTTTTTTTTTGCTTAGATGGTTCACTTAAAAAAAAAAAAAAGTATTTGAACTGTAATGTATTTTTTAGCATACCGTATGCCTTAGCAGTGGCCAAATTTACCTGCCTGGTTTAGGTCAATTCCTCGTCGAAAGTTATATCTAGATTTTTCACTTCAACCACGCTTTGGATCATTCTTTTATTGAAAATAATTGGATCCAGCTGATCACCTTTTACTTTTCTTAGGTTAGAACGAGATCCAATTAAAATAAATCTATTTTCTCAGCGTTTAATTGTAAACAATTCTTTTTTGAATAATAATAATAATTCGTTCAAGATCACCATGGCTTTTTTTTTTATCAGAAATGGTTTCCTTTTTATTTTTCCATATTTGCATGAATAATACAAGTGAGTTAAAGAGACAGAGGAACTGTGTGAATTGGACGATAAGTGAACCTACGAAGTAAAAAAATAAATAAATAAATAGTCCATAAAATTTTAGAGTTTAGGTGGAAATGTTAGAAATATTGAACCGAAGTATGGATGTCTGTATTTGTATTAAATGAGTGTCTCTCGATACATTTTTATTCTTCTTTTGATTTCTACTTTAATGCCATTAAGATGCAAGGGGGTAAACTGAGAATGAAAGAGAATGAGAAGATTTTAGAAGGAACTGGAGACCCAATCAAGAAACAAGGGATGAACATCTACACCTGTTCAAAAGACCAGAGTGTAGTGTAAACCTATCTACTCTTACAGTGATAAATACATGCCTAAATTTGCGCGAGTTGTTTAATAACAATTGTTGTAGAAAGTGAAATTTGCAATCCAAGTTCTAATTCCAGGCTAGTCTCTTGCGTTATGTTTTGCGCACCTCTTGAATACGATTCCGATTTCTTGCTCCCCCCCTGCCAACTACAATCTTCAAACATTTTTAAATGAAACACCAATCGCTATCTTCTGTCTTTCTGAATCCTGATGTGTTTTCTCTTTTCTACTCTCCTTCTCTTCAATAAAATTTCTTTTCATTCTCTTTCACTCTCGATAACTCCAAGCGTTCCTCGTGGCATTGATCGCTAAGGGTGAAATGCAATAAGACAGAAAGTTTGATGAATTTGACACTTTATAGGACATAATCAAGGAGAGAAAGACAGAGTAAAAAATCGAGTAAACTAAATGCCAAACTTGTGTATAAATGGATGCTACAGACATATATATATATATATGTGTATATATATGGCAGGATACGTTTTTGGTTCGTCTATCATCCGATTCATATACTTATCCCCGGTGCTTTGAAAAGGAGCAAAACTTTATCCCTAGTTCCCTGTTTAGGATTGGGTTTCCGGTTCCTTCTAAAGTAACTTCATTCTCTTTCACACCCAGAAGCCACACACACACACACACACACACACACACACACACACACACACACACACACACACGTATACAGACACACAGACAGACACACACAAATACACACACACGCACGTATACAGGCACACACGCACACACACACACACACATATATATATATATATAAAGCATTTCACCCCCAAGCAAGGCGGGAGTGCCACTAGTATTCAAGGGGCTACAGGGAGGGTAAGTAAAGGAAAAGAGTGGGTATAGGTTTGCGGGGGTGGAGAAAGGGTAAAAAGAGGAACGGAGGAGGACAAAATGCAGAACGGGGATCAAGGCAACAGAAGATGTCGATTGACATTAAATTTAAATTTTTGAAGATTATAGTTATCGGGGAAGCAAGTAAGAGGAAGAGAGTTCCACTGTCGGGAAGTGCGAAAGAAGAAGCCGTTGGAGTAGAAGACAGTAAAAGGGTGGGGCCGAGATGCCAACCTAGTAGCACATTTAAATTCATGCAATCTGGGAAACCAATGAAAATAGCTCGTCAGAGCAGTTGCCATGAAAATATTTATAGAAAAGACAGAGAGAAGACACATTACGTCTGTGAGAAAGTGACTGGAGTCGAGATGCCAAGTCAGGACCGATCACATTGCAGATGCGTCTTTATATACACGCACTCATACTAATACACATAATGTTTTAATCATTTTACCCCAAGCAAGGCAATAAAGCCACTAAAACGCAAGGTATTATTGAGTGGAAGAGAATAGATAACATAAGATAACGATTGGCATTGCATTTAAATTTTTGAAGAAGTTGATTAGAAAGCAAGAAGCCAGAAGGTAGTTTTACAAGCAAGAAGTGCGAGATAAGAAACTATTAGCATAGAACTTACGGTTACATCTATCTACTTCAAATGGTGAAACCTAACTGTCAATCTAGAATCTTAAATTCGTAAAATCGTGGTACCAAAGAGGATGACAAAAGAAAAAAAAATTATACCACAAAGTCAGATCTTTGATTTCTTGCCCTCAAAATCAAAGTTAAATTTTTTAGTTATTCTTTCTTTCTTTGTTTCTTTCTTTCTTTTGTTATCTCAACTCAAAGACTGATCCCTAGTGATTATTAAATATATTTAACAACCAAAGCCACAGCCGATAATGACTAAAGATATGGTAAGTACTTATTAGCATGGAAGATTGTGTTGCGTTAATCTATAAAATGGAGAGGATATGTATGTCTCGAAACATAACGATTGAAATGGACTCGAAAGTAGGAGTCGAAAGTAAACGATATATATATATATATATATATATATATATATATATATATATATATATAAGAAGAATGAAGATAAATAGAGGAGAAGGAAAGATAGATAGATAGATAGATAGAGAGATAGATAGATAGATAGATAGAGATGGAAATATATACAAGGAATAAGACTGCTAGACAGGGAAATTAATTTAGCATTTTATACGTTATAGGGATGTATTCAAACAATTTAAAATCAGGTATTTTATCGTTAAATACTGACCAGGTAAAAAAAAAAAAAAAAACATTGATCAAGGAAAGAAAGAAAGAAAATATATTTTCTTACAAAGAAAAGGTTATTTGTGCAATTTAACGAAGAAAAAGTTCCCATATTTTAAATTTAAGTTATTTTTGTTCACCTAAACCGAAATTTTAGTTCCCAAGTAATGACAGTACAGTAGCAACAACAATAACAGCAATAATAATAATAATCTTGTTGTTGTTGTACATGTGTCACCAAGGGCTTACAATTAGAGTTAAATTTTATGAGCCAGAGTGGGAACTGGAGCGAACTTGCTATAACTTCTCTCTTCTTCCCGGGGATTTTCTTTAGTTCGTTCGTTCTTTCTTTTGTTCGTTCATTCTTTCTTTCTTTTTTTCTTTCTTTCATTGATTTGTAGCGATTTTCCAAGCGTAGCTTAGATGTGGCACAAGACCGAAAGTATGGTGCAACCAGTGAGGATCGAACTCACGACTCAGTTGTAATTGTTCTAGCGAGACAAGTTTGTTAACCATTACACCGCCTCAAGGTGCCCAAATAGCGATTTTCCAAGCGTAGCTTAGATGTGGCACAAGACCGAAAGTATGGGGCACCCAGTGAGGATCGAACTCACGACTCAGTTGTAATTGTTCTAGCGAGACAAGTTTGTTAACCATTACACCGCCTTGAGGTGCCCAATATAGTGATTTTCCAAGCGTAGCTTAGATGTGGCACAAGACCGAAAGTATGGTGCAACCAGTGAGGATCGAACTCACGACTCAGTTGTAATTGTTCTAGCGAGACAAGTTTGTTAACCATTACACCGCCTCGAGGTGCCCAATATAGTGATTTTCCAAGCGTAGCTTAGATGTGGCACAAGACCAAAAGTATGGTGCACCCAGTGAGGATCGAACTCACGACTCAGTTGTAATTGTTCTAGCGAGACAAGTTTGTTAACCATTACACCGCCTCAAGGTGCCCAAATAGTGATTTTCCAAGCGTAGCTTAGATGTGGCACAAGACCGAAAGTATGGTGCACCCAGTGAGGATCGAACTCACGACTCAGTTGTAATTGTTCAAGCGCGACAAGTTTGTTAACCATTACACCGCCTCAAGGTGCCCAATATAGTGATTTTCCAAGCGTAGCTTAGATGTGGCACAAGACCGAAAGGATGGTGCAACCAGTGAGGATCGAACTCACGACTCAGTTGTAATTGTTCTAGCGAGACAAGTTTGTTAACCATTACACCGCCTCAAGGTGCCCAATATCGTGATCTTCCAAGCGTAGCTTAGATGTGGCACAGGACCGTAAGTATGGTGCACCCAGTGAGGATCGAACTCACGACTCAGTTGTAATTGTTCTAGCGAGACAAGTTTGTTAACCATTAAAAAATGTGGCTCGAGGTGCCCAATATAGTGATTTTCCAAGCGTAGCTTAGATGTGGCACAAGACCGAAAGTATGGGGCACCCAGTGTGGATCGAACTCACGACTCAGTTGTAATTGTTCTAGCGAGACAAGTTTGTTAACCATTACACCGCCTCGAGGTGCCCAATATAGTGATTTTCCAAGCGTAGCTTAGATGTGGCACAAGACCGAAAGTATGGTGCAACCAGTGAGGATCGAACTCACGACTCAGTTGTAATTGTTCTAGCGAGACAAGACAAGTTTGTTAACCATTTTCACCGCCTCGAGGTTCCCAATATAGTCATTTTCCAAGCGTAGCTTAGATGTGGCACAAGACCGAAAGTATGGTGCAACCAGTGAGGATCGAACTCACGACTCAGTTGTAATTGTTCTAGCGAGACAAGTTTGTTAACCATTACACAGCCTCGAGGTGCCCAATATAGTGATTTTCCAAGCGTAGCTTAGATGTGGCACAAGACTGAAAGTATGGTGCAACAAGTGTGGATCGAACTCACGACTCAGTTGTAATTGTTCTAGCGAGACAAGTTTGTTAACCATTACACCGCCTCGAGGTGCCCAATATAGTGATTTTCCAAGCGTAGCTTAGATGTGGCACAAGACCGAAAGTATGGTGCACCCATTGAGGATCGAACTCACGACTCATTTTAGTTGTGCTAGCGAGACAAGGTTGCTAACCATTATACCGCCAAGGGGTGCCCCTTTCTTTGATTTGTAAATGTAAGCTTTTATAAATTCACTGGAAGCATTTTTTTTTAGCATTTTTATTTAAAAACGCTTGACTTGTTTCAATGATCTTTTCTTTGTTATTGAGCTGCAACTTCGAGAAATAACCAAACAAAACATGCCATTAATCTGAGTTTCTTTGATTTTTATCATTTCTGTTTTGATCTCTGATAAGCTTTAATAAAGTAAACCATGTTAGATTAAGATCTACTGTTTCTTATCCAGTCATTCATATATATATATATATTTGATTTACTTTGTCGTGCTGGGCTATTTTCCCCGACAGAATATAGCTTTCACGTTTTATAAGACTACCAATCGTTCATGTATTTAATATTCCTGCCACATAAGCTCTACTACTTCGGCTATTTATTTATATGTTCCTTATAATATACAAAGAAGAATCTGCAACGTTATCGGTCCTAACCTGGCATTTCGGCTTCAGTCACTTTCCCATGGCCGTAACTGGTTCTCTGTCCCTTTTTCTATAAATACTTTCATGTTAATTGTTCTGATGAACTATCCTCTAAGGTACATCGACTTTATGAATTTAACCGCAGTACTAGATTGGCAGCAAGGTCTCATCATTTTACAGTAGAAAGTTTTATGCTAACAATTTGTTCTCTCGCACTTCTCACTTGTAAAACTGTTTTCTACCTTCTTACTTTCGAATTAACTTTGATCTTCTGCAGTGTTACTTGTCATCTATCTTCTTAATTCCTGTTCTTTTATTGGCCTCTCTCCCTAATAATGCTTTTCTTTTCTTTTTTTTTCATAAGCTTTCACACTCAATAAACACTTGCCTCTTAGGGATTTTATTAGCTTCTTTGGGGTGATATGATTTAAATATTCTTAAAAAATTCAATAAAAAATGAGCATACTAACTATATATATATATATATATATATATATATATATATATATATATATTTTATGCAAAACTCGGTAATCCGTATGGGTTGGCCCAACGAGGATGATATCCGGAGAGCTCAATGTAAGGTTTTTCATTTCAACTTTTGGAAGTAAAGTCTGATGATCCAGAGCCCTTTAAAAGGGCTGTGGTGAAATAATTTATTACATAGAACCTTAAAGTTGTCTGTTTTTATTCAAACAATATATATATATATATATATATATATATATGTTACCCCCACCACCACCACCACCACGTATATACTTTTATGAAACGCCGAGAAATTCTTTTTTTGTAGGGCTTAATATTTATATAACCACAAGTCCTTGGAGAATTTAAAATGTCATTTCTTTTATTTTTTTTGTAAAATAGGTCCCCCATTTGCAGAAAATCTGTTCTGAATCGTAAAATAAAAAATAAAACTAAGGCAGTATTTAATTAGAAAAGTTTCAATTTCTTTTATGAGCAAAGAAAAGGTATGCAGTACTGATTGTCATTCGCGCCGAGAGCTTCAATATGAACATTTCAGAGTGTTTGGGCGAGGAACGTGCAGAGGATTTGGAAAGAGTTTGATGAGTCCAGTGGTGATTATTAACCTATGGCACCTCGGAAAACTCAAGAAAAGGACTACCATATTTGTTCATGAGGGCCCCAGGCTTATTATAGATGCCTACATCAAGTGCCTTGAGGAATGAGTGCTACCCTGGGTCCAGAGAGTGGCTACTAGAAGACCCTATGTCTGGCAACAGGACTCTGCACCATGCTACACAAGCAGGAGAACTCTGTCATGCCTGTCAGACAATTTCTACGGCCACATCAGTCCTTACATCTGGCCACTTAACTCCTCAGACTTGATTATTATGTATGGGGTACAGTTGAGCGAGTGACCAACAAAACTCTTTGTAACACCAAAGATGAACTGAAGGCAAGAATTACGGCAACATTCACCAAGTTAAACTAGGAAACTGCCCAGAAGATTCCAAAGTCATCTGGAGGCCGTGGTGGAAGCCAATGGCGATTCTAGTGAATAAATTTACTCTTTAGTATTTCAAGATATTTTTGTATAATTTTGGTAAATATGTCTGTTAAAATGAGATGTCAGTATTACTTACATTTTTGCGGCATTTAGACGACAATTTATCCATCGCACGCTGTAATGTATATATGCACATACATATATATGTGATCAAATCAGCAAACATTAGATTTATGTGTACATGTGTGTGTATTCCGACCCACTTCCCAAAATGTGATCAAATAAGCAGACATTAGATTTATATGCTCGCGAGCGTGCGTGCGTGTGTGTGTTTGTGTGTTCTTACGTGCACGCGCGTTCGCGCATGCGCGACTGCGTTTTTTTTCTTCATCGCTTTAGTCTAGAACCTAACACCTTCTACCCTGTATTTAAAACACCTGTACGTGAAGGTGATAAATATTTCTCGGTCTGACCCACTTCCCCAAAATCAGTAATTTCAATGACCGAATATCGGAATTTTTGTGTGTGTGATGGGGTGGGGCTTTTCGGCACCCACCTATAGTAGTGAAGGTATTTCTCTTCCGAAAATTAATTGAGAATTTGAAGTATATACTTGAATGCCTTATGCGTTGCTGACACATACTCTGTACACTTTAATAAACGAAAGAAAAAGTATTCGATTTATAATTAAATATTAAAAATAATTTCTAAAAAGGTATAAAACTTTGAACTATATTGTTTAGTTTATATTATCAACGATTTTAACAATTTTAAGTTAAAATTATCAAAATCGTTGGTAATATAAACTAAACTATTTTTTCAATAAGTTTCAATGAGACTTCCACACAACAGCCTTATAGTTTAGTTTATATTACCAATGATTTTAACAATTTTAAGATAAAATTGTTAAAATCGTTGGTAATATAAACTAAACTATTTTTCAATAAGTAAGGCTGTTGTGTGGAAGTGTCATTGAAACTTATTGAAAAATAGTTACAAAAAAATGTAATGAATCAATCAGTCGTTCGGAATTTTTTTTTTTTTTTTACTGCGCTTTGGATATTTATCGTAAAATGTCAGAGTTTTATTTTATTTAAATGAAGCGTACACAGTACATTGTACTACCAAATAGAATAGGTACCATTTGTGGTGGGAAAATATGGCGGAAAAGTAAAGCTCACGTTGTATTAAAAAAAATCTGGGTTATAACAGTAGTAAAGAGGTGAACATAAAAGGAAAGGAGAGAAAAAGAAGAGACGTGTGTGATGGTCGAGGTAATAAACAAAGATAGACGGTCATTGGGACAATTTTGTTAAGCAAGCAAAATAGCAGACAGACGTGCGTATGTATATATTCAAAAGAAAGAAAGAAAAAAAACTGAGAAAGAAAGAAGTAAAGTAAAAAGTATTAAAAAAAACATAAAGAAAGAAAAGGATGAGATTCTGTACTCATTGAGTTTTCTTACAAATGGTATCTGGTGGCTTCCTTGGAGATCAAGTGACAGTAAGTCTCCTCAATACTCCAGCACTCTCCTCAGTATTCTTTATTATTATTTTGTACTCATTGAGTTTTCTTACAAATAGTATCTGGTGGCTTTCATTGGAGATCAAGTGACAGTAAATCTCCTCAATACTCCAGCACTCTCCTCAGTATTCTTTATTATTATTTTGTACTCATTGAGTTTTCTTACAAATGCTATCTGGTGGCTTTCATTAGAGACCAAGTGACAGAATGTCTCTTTACTAATCCAGTATCGTCTTCAGTAATCTGGACTTATTCCTTGATTTTCCAGTTTTCTGAATGTCTTTGGAATTCT
>CAHIKZ030001427.1:100000-102500 GCA_903632075.3 Acanthosepion pharaonis | reverse complement strand
AAAAATTAAAAAGGCATAAGCAATTATTTACTGACTAGGAATTTTTTAATTCATAGGCTGGATTTAAAAAAACTAGTCTGTCAAATTTTTCATTTCTTCAAATGATTATATATATATATATATATATATATATTTCACGTGCGAAAATTGCATGTAAGCATGAAACAGAATGGGTTTCGACTTCAATGTCCAGTTTTATATTGAGCACATTAATGCATAAATATAGCATACCATAAGTAACGAAAATCTTGGTAATCCGCATGGATAATCCCAAGGATATATATATATATATATATATATATATATATATATATAGGATTAATGTAAATATAAAATTTGTCACTTGACTAATTGCTGTCACATTTAGCGTCCCAACTATAGTTTCCTAGACGGAGCCTCTAGCAATCTCTCCGTCCACTCGTCAAAGGATATCAAAAATTTAATAGAGTTCAGCAGAAATACCACCTACATATTTCAGCCAGAAATATTTCCCACATAATGCTAATACATTAATGCCAATGGTGTCTTCATCTAGCTAATGTCTTGCAATTATGTGGGGGGGTATTTCTGGGAAGTATATGTGTGAGTTATCTCTGTCATACCCTGTAATTGTTGTTTTGAGTAGGTTTCCCAAAATGTGAATCTTGGTAGGGATCGATTCCGTGTTCTCTTTCGCTATTAAGCTGGACGCAAATAAGCCAATCAGCTACGAGAGACCGCCTAGTAAATGTTTTATTATCTATTTTCACGCCGATTGTTGGATAACATTTCAAGCTATCCCATTAGTATTCAGCACTGTTTTTGTCTCAATCAAATCACTCCTCTGGGTACTTCCATTCCCCCTACAAAAGTCTTTGGTTCTGTTGTGCGCATATGTCACCTTTATGGCATTAATCTTAAATTAATTCAAAATCGGATCATGAAAAGATTTACAATACGAAGATTATGTTGCGTCAGTTTTACACGTAGAAAAATTAAAGCTGGCTTTGAGAATAAGCATTCTAGATCATTACTGCTTTTATGACCAATCTTCAAGTATTATCTGAATTTTTGTAATTAAGCAGTGTCATTATTTCACGAATTATTTGTTATTGTTCTTTGTTTTGACCATTACGTTTAGTCCAGTGTGTCTTTCTCTTTTCATTGTATTCTTCAAACACCCTTAAATTCAACAGTGGCGCTATCCATGAATTAATCAGACTAGTATCCTTATCATTGTTATTTTTGGACACGTAAGCTGACAAGGTTTATAACCTTCTCCAAGTTGTTTTACAATGATATTCACTCTGTACAAGGCTCCATAGCCACTCAACATAGAGGGTAATATGCAGCATTCCAAGCAAAGTGGTAATATCACCAAGAGGCAAGTGGCCATCGGAAGTGGGAGAGAAGGAAAATACTTTAGAGGGAACCGGAAACCTAATCCTAAACAGGAGAGAAGAAACAAACCTCTACTCCTGCTCAAAAGATCGAGGAGGAGTGTGAACCGGGCGACAGGTAAACATGGAATCCGGTATTCTCAAAATTATATTCTATTTATTTATTTATTTATTTATTTATTTATTCATTCATTATGCATATAATATAAATTGGTTTTGTACAATCAGAACTGAAAAATAAATTCATTTACTGATGACAAAAGATATTATTAAATAAAAATGTATTTGAAGGTTTAAAAAAAGATGTAGAGTTCAATGCCATTTTTGTATCAGAAATATTTTCAAAATAGTTACCATAGTTTTGCTGCAAGTAAACAAATCCCAAACATCAGTACTTTGTGACCACCGTGAACCTGGTTTATGGGGTAAGAATGTTCACTTGATCCCAGGAGATATAGAGTTGTTACTTACGGCACTCTTTAGCATGATGCCAGGGCTTGGGCCTGTATCTTGTGGGTGAATACCTTTTGAAAGATGTCACCTTCCAGGATTCCCTTTCGCATGCAAGCAACCATTATTTGCCCGTAGAACAATTCTCTCATGACCGCACCTCATCACTAAACACTTCTAGGTACTATTTGATTATTCTACTTTTTCAGCATTGGCTAGAGGTACAAGTTCTTATAGTTTAGCTACAAGTAAACAATTCCCAAATGTCCGTTTTGACACTTCTGGGGTTGCATTTGCTCTTATATCTGCTGTAGATGTTGTGTGGTCTGCACCCTCATACTCTTAAAATGTGTCAATCTTGAAAAGCCTCTGTACCTTATGACCATCCAGAACCTGGTCTATGTGGGCAAGAATGTTCATTTGGTGACTGATGTCAATATTGAGGCAGCACAAGCATGACACATTTATCATGCACAGCAATTATCTGAAATTAAAATTTCGCCTCACAAAGATTTATAATCCAAACTCTGTCAAATAGTATTACTTGAATAAAAAGAAGTGTGCATATACAGAACTTCACACCAACTTGCAGGAAACTGTTTCACCAAATTGAACTATATTACGACATGTATAGCCTTCTAGAGCTCAGGTACAGATAGTTCACTGGTGTG
>CAHIKZ030001427.1:0-97500 GCA_903632075.3 Acanthosepion pharaonis | reverse complement strand
GAATAATGACTAACGAAAACCATTTATTTACACAGTGCAAGAGGTCAGTAAAATAATAAAAGTTTTTTATAGTTATTTTTAAATTCTAAGAGAGAAACTTTAATTTGCAAGGACATTTTCTTATCGTGTTGCTCATCTACATTTCCTTCTTTGGGAAATGAGTCCATTGTTGGATCTGAGGTGATGTCTACAGCCACTGCATTTTAGTATTCAGGGGATGGAGAGCTTTGGATTTTCTTTGGACTCTTTTCTGCTCTACTATTTGTCTTGTGTTTTTGAAGAATGTTGTTTTTACGTGGACTGCTCTTCTCAAATTGCTTCTTTCCACAGCTTATCCATCGTTGGCGAAACTTGTTGCCGAGTATTGTGTTGCTCATCTACAATTCATTCTGTGGGAAATGAGTCCATTGTTGGATCTGAGGTGATGTCTGCAGCCACCGCATGGTAGGGAAAAGGTTTCTGAGGATGGAGAGTTTTGGATTTTCTTTGGACTCTTTTCCTCTTTTCTGGTTTTCTTCTAGTGATTTTGAAGAATGTTGTTTTTACGTGGACTGCTCTTCTCTTATCTTCTTCTTCCATCTCCATACACCAAATTGTTTTTGAGTTTATCCTTACATTTTAAAGCTGTCAATTATGATGCTTTAAAATATAACGTAGAAAAGAACCCAATCACCAATACTCAAAAACTTTCAAATGAGCTAAGATTGCCATCAGGTAGCCTACATACACCATTGTACAAACTACAAAAAATATCAAGAGATTCTAATTTTCAGGCTTTGGATTCTTTTCATCTCTTCTATTTGTCTTCTGGTATTTTTAAAGGATATTGTTTTTTCCTAGACTTCTCTTCTCCAATTGGCTCTTTCTGCAGCTTCCATTTCCCAAATGATCAGATAGGTCTTAATCCTCAGTAAAGTTTTTTTTGAGCTGATCATTGAATCAGCTTTGCGCGGAGGAGGATTTCATTGCTTGTGATCCGGTCCTGCCACGTGTTCCGCAGTATTTGATGAAGTTTTATACAACGGAATCTTTCAAGCTTGCGGATGTATCTTCGGTAACGTATCCTGGTCTCACAGGCGTACAGGAGAGTCAAGTTTGCAACAGCTCAGTAGGCAATGAACTTGGTAGTTTGTGTTACTTGAGGATTGCTGAAGACTTTTGAATAGCTTCCTGTATGCTTAGCAAAATAATAAAAGAATATAAAAATAATCATAGTTACCTGTATTAGAAACAAACATGCAATACGAAATGCACGATAGTTTTATGCAACCCCTGGACTTCATAAGTGCATGTCAGTACCGTGGAAGAGAGAAACGTATTTTTTTTTGTTTTAGCGGCATATCAACACCTCTATGGGTTATTTAATACCAAAATCTAAATATTTTGTATACACTGTATTTCTTGCGATAATTATGGTTTTAATTATAAAAGTTACTAATTAATCCATAACTGTTGCAAAGGGGTGAATTCATACCTTTCCCCAAGGGTATCTGCACGTAAGTGAATATAACGAACCCAACGTGAACTGGAACTCGGATCTCCGATAAACAATTACAGACCATTATCTATTACACTACTAAAGATTTAGCACCTGCTCTTCCCAAGTGTTCACCCATTTAGGTACTGACAAGGATCGACATTGCTTAACTTCAACTGGTATTTCAACGTAATGTAGCCTAAATGATTTTTAGGTAAGCACAGATTTCTAAATAATAGATATCAATTTCAAAGAAAAAAATTGCATATTTCTTTTAGATAATAAAATGCTGAACAGCATTGTCCGTCACCGATAAAAAATGTATTCGGTTTTATTTCATGTTTTTCAGCATTAGGATGAATAAATATTTGTTCGAATTGTATCTGGCACAGGACGGAGTTTAAAGCGGAAACCCAAGAATAAATGGAGTAGGTACATAACTCTCAAACCTACTCAGCATTTAACCTTTTGTCAATGTCTCAGGCACCAGGCAATGAACCTAGCCCCATCCAGAGGAAGAGGTATTGCCTGGGTGGGGACCACTAAGCATAATATATTGTTTTAACTATTTTAGATACTAAAGAAAAACTATGAAAAGTGGAAAACAACAGAAGCAATAGAAATATGATTCTACAGGAGGATACTGAGAATACCATGGGCCGAACATTTGAGCAACGACGAAGTTTTATCAGAAAAAGTGGAAAGAGAAAGGACACATGATTAACATCAGGAAGAGACGACTGAAATACCTAGGGCACATAATGAGGAAAGAGGGCTTGGAAAATTTGATACTCACAGGACGGGTTGTAGGTAAAAGGAAAACAATATATAAACACCTAGAGAGCTCGAGTAAAAAGGGTGGTGGAACAAGGCTTAGGAGAGATAACAAAGATACAAAATTTACCTGAAAGGACGTTGGTTCTCCACAACTCCCTGTCCTTTGCAGCTCCTAATAAATTTTGTCTTGTTATCTCTCCTAAGTCTTGTTTCGTCATCCATTTACCATAGCTCAATCCGGCACTGATTCTGATAAATTGTGTACAGCCATGATCGCCAACGTCCTGAAATGACACGACACAAATACATCATAACATTTTTCGCTGTAAATTTGTGTAAAAAAGGTACAAACACGTACATATTTTACATAGATAAAATTCTTCGTAGGGTGTGAGTTGTTCTTAAAGACATGGGCTGACTGGGACCCCTTTCCAGTTTTACCCATGGCCTCAACCACAAGTGGAGTTTTTATGTGACAGGAAAAGACCAATCTCCCCTGCTGGATCCTTGTATTTTCATAGTTTTTTTCAGATCTTCAAAGATACATTACGGTCTGCCTTGTCAATAATAAATCACATTCTGTGTTTGTAATCTTTGATCACTTTGTTCCGCGGTTATCTTTGATTGTCTCTCTGTGCGTATTATAAAGTTCTATAAAAATTGTTACAGAATCCTAATGTCTGCAACAGGCTGTGGGTGTTCTTTATACCAATTTGTTGTTATCACTATTAGAGACGTCTTCAATTAGGATGTTTCCTGGTTATGTAATATCTATTTTTACAACTTTGTCCTTAAAATGACCTATGGTGACCTCTATTTATATGTGAGGTCAGCGACATCTATCTTATGTTTATCGAGTACATAACGAGATTAAGTGCCAGTTCCTTTAATTCAGCAATTTATCTGACCATGTGACGCATATAAGCAATAAATCGGCAGTTTTAGATTTATTGAAGCCAAAATAAAGCTATTGCTGGTAATTTGAGATAGGAAAACGCGCTGTACTACTCTTCGCAACTGGAATTCTGTTAGTCAGTCATACGTGCCACACGTGATAAACGCTCATGCCATCTTTCGACACATCAATGACTAGGCAAATATTTCCTGCAGTATTTAACCCATACCTGGGGGTATTTACGCGTAAGTGAATGTAACGAACCCGACTGGATTTGGAACTCGGCTCCCCAATCTCTCGTTCAGAACCGATATATTCATTACACCTCAACGCAATTGGGATTACCTTTGCTTAAATATTAACATTCAAATTCTAACCTTTATGATGACTTGAACACTGACGAAAGTGAAAATGGTTTTCTCATTGATGTGTTAACGTTTGTTGTATATGTGTATGTTTATGTATTTAAGTAGGTTAGAAAGTTTATGCATCAATGAATACAATGTATGAATTTTTTTTCTAGCACCTGACCAAAATATAAACCACAAATCCACAAACCATCGCCGTGTCACAAACATTTTGTGGTAAATGAAGACATGCCTAGTAATGTCTGTTTTGTCAACATGCAACACTGTAATCGTACAGACACTAAAATTGATGTGTGACGGTTATTGACCAAGCAACTAGTACTACTTCCGGTTGAAAAATAATAAAACAATTTTCAGGAAAATAGGTTTCTCAAGTTCATTCCAGTACTGATAGGGGTTTCCTTCCTAACCTTTTATTTGAAGTAGTGTGGAACGTCAACATATTGTTGATGTTATTCTCTCTTCGTGTTATATGTGCTATCCATTTTAATTGTTGCTGTTGTTGGTAGTCTTCAATATGCTTTATGTTATTTGGCACAGTTTTTTGTCTGTTATTATGTGGCACCAGTTCAGGAGTTTCGAAGAAGGATGAACCTCGCTAACAGCTTCATTCGATCGAAGCCATTTTTGACCATCGATCTGAGAAAGTGATTGTACTCGTCTTGCAGTTTAACTACTCAATAGCTGTCTGGTGCAATTAATTATTATATCAATTTTTTTTATATATAGTAACATTCATCTTGTACAAGGCCCGGGGGCCAATCAAGGTAGAGGGTTATATTAAGAGGCAGTTTATGCGGATAGAAGAGGAAGATAAAAGTTAACCCTAGACTTAAACAGATTTTAGGGATCAGGAAAACGTCTTCCTAGAAATTGGTACCACAAAGCAGTGATTGATGGGGAGAAATATAAATTTATAGAAAGTATAGAAAATTAACGTGAACTATCTAAAATTTATATACTTTTGATACAATAATTATTGCTCTCGATAATTATTGAACACTTTATTGGGGAAATTATGTTTAATTATATAATTATACGCTGAGTTACATAATTGCATGTGCGTTACTCGAAATTTTTGACATTCAGTGATAGTTTGTTTCATAACAGGATTCTGCATGTTTCATTCCATATTTGCAACCGAGGAAGTGTCTGGGTCATTTTATGACATGTTGCAACCCACCTAAACAAATTCAAGCCATCGGCACTTTCTTCTACTCAGATTTTCTTTCATTTCTAATCAACGGCAAAGCCAAACGGTGATATTGAATAAATGACACAGAAGCAGGATTTGTTGAAATTGATGTCTTCTAAAATAGATCCTGAACGTTGGCGATAGAGCTAATCTTCAAGGCCATCATCAAAAAGGAAAGTATCAGCAAAGAAGAAATTAAATTCTTGGATAGGAGATAAAGCAGACGACGATGATTTATCACAAGGTGTCATTACTTTTATTTTACTACTACTACTACTACTACAACTATTATTATTATTATTATTATTAAATATTATATCACGTTTAATTTATATTTTCAGTTACTACAAAAACATCAATTCGAAAGTTTAATTTTCAATGTAATTCTTATTATTTGATATTCTATTTTCTACCGTCAAAATTAGAAGTTTTATGAAATAACATTATAAAATGATTTTATAAAATCATAACTATGGAATTGCTTCTCCTGTCTTTACCTAGATAATACAATCCGATTCTTTTGAACAAGAGTAAAGGTTTATCCCTTGGTCCATGTTTAGGATTCGATTTCCAGATCCTTCTAAAGTTTTTAAATTCTTCTTTCACTATCAGTAGCCCCTTACTTCTTAGTGGCATTATCGCCTTGCATGGAGTGAATTGATAAAAAATACTATTATCTTTAAAACATAAAGATGACAATACTCTGTTTATCAAACTTTTTTTGTTTTTTTTTTTTATCACGGCACGTTCATGGACTTTACACAACGACCTAAATAAAAGATAATATTAATAGACATGAAATTTGAGCTCCTATCACTAGTTAGGTATATAGGAAAAATAATGAATCAAGTAATTAAATATCTATGGTAGAATATAGGTGGGACCACATGAAAGGTAGCCGTGTTCAAAATTCTTGCAAGTGCAAAATTTCAAAATAAATAATAAAGTAGTAATAATCAATAAAAAAAAAATCGTACCCTCCCATTCAAAAAAAAAAAAAAAATAAATAAAATTTTAGTAAATGCAAATTATTATCTATCTAACCTGCTTCCATACTTCAACAAAAATCCCTGAAGTATGAAAGCTACACATGGGAAGAAGAGATTGGAATTTAAAGGCACGGCTTTTCAGTTTCAACTGTCAACTGAGAAAGAACCTTTTCAAAATTCAAATTAATTGAAACGTATACGTGATTTACAATGTACACTGAGCACAGCAAAACTGAATAACATCAAAGAACTGTCAACTGAGAGTGGCTTTCAATCTAGATGTCAGTGCTATTATTAAAAAAAAAATTTAGCACAAATTGATAATTTTAAATAAATAAACGACAAATTATGTCTGTCAGTCCGCGTATCTGAAACCGCTTTCGCTATATACTAGACGATTTTTCTCAACTGAATATATT
Source organism: Acanthosepion pharaonis (assembly GCA_903632075.3). Lineage (NCBI taxonomy): Eukaryota > Metazoa > Mollusca > Cephalopoda > Sepiida > Sepiidae > Acanthosepion > Acanthosepion pharaonis. Next base: position 91,380 of record CAHIKZ030001427.1, on the reverse strand, counting down.
CCCGCACATTTATAAATCTACCATTGAATATTGTTGCTACACTTGGTCTAGAGATTCTTGACAAAAAACAAAGAAAAATATTTAATGTTATCAGTATTGACCTAGCATTTCCGTTTCAGTGCTTGCCAATTGCCATTAATGTATTGGGTTGGTGCATAATTATCAGGCGTTTTTGCTGTTCTTTCGCCTGTTTTTTTTTGTTTTGTTTTTTAATAAAAAATATTTTATTTTCAGATTATAAAAATGTGTATCGATAATCATACTCATTTAAAAATGTTATTGTTGAATTCTTATATTTCTTTTTTCAAAATAAATATTGTTTAAATATGCCCAATAATTAGGCAACAATCCAATAGCATCGTTGTGATTTTGCTACAAATATTTTCTAGGTACTTTAAGTGCAGTAATTGATTGGCTGCTAGGTTTCATAAATTTACCGTTAAAATAGCTAAAGGCTAACCATAATTTCTATATATACTGGTTGCTTTACAAATGCCTCATGAGCAAGTTTCTTCCGGTTTCTTGGTTTATCAACAACGATCTTCAAAAATTCAAATAAAAATAATAGTAAGCCCTATTTTCTCAGTGGCTTATATTGCCTTGCTTGGAGAGAAATAATTTCAAAATAATATTGGACATAATCAGTCAGTTATGTGCCATGCGTGATTCACGCTTAGGCGATCAAACTTTCGATACCTGACGGACTAGGCAGATATTTTTCTCACTGGCGTCATCTATCTATCTATCTATCTATCTATCTATCTATCTATCTATCTATCTATCTATCTCAGTCTGTCTATCAATCTATCTATCTATTTATCTATGGAATTTTCTAGGTCAAGATCAGATCATACAGTTAACGCTGGATGACATTTTACTTTTTACTAGGTCAGGCTTTAGTTCATGTATGCACCAATTGATTAACATGCTCAAACCACAGTTGTTTGCAAAGTTCCTAGTGAAAAATCTTTCCAAACCATTCATGTCAACTTTGCTTTTCTTCCAAGTCTATTTGATTCATTTATTTAATAAGAAAAAAAAAAGACATTAACATAATCTTTAATAATAACAGTAATATTTTGAAAATATAAAAAGAATAGTTAATTTTACTACCCATGAAGTCATCAATGTTTGAGTCATTACATATGAAGGTAAAAGTGAGAATTTTTTTACAATTTCATTTACTGACTACAGAATCTTTGAAGAAGACAATAAAGATGAGAACAATAGTCCGAACAATGTAAATAGTTACAATACCTCATCCCAGAAATATCGACAGATCCTGAAGAACCCCAAGCGTACAATAGTTGAAATATCATGAATATGGTAATAAAGATTAGGATAACATTCCGAACTATGTAAATATTGTAAATAGTTACAATACCTTAGCTAAGAAATATAGACAGATGTTAGAAATATTATAGTCTAATGTATTAGACTTGGTGTCCATAATAGTCTAACCTATTAGGCTTGGTTTCTAGAGCTGGTTAAAAACATGACCAACTAGTTGGAGGTAATTTATAAATGGGTTAATGATATCACTCAGAGCAATATCTTTTGTTGTTATTATCTTAACATTGCAGCATTTTTATTTTGTTAGAAGACTTTACTTGAAGACATGCTGAACCTTTATTTTTATTTTCTTGAGGTGTTGTCATAGTTTGAAAAACTTGTTTTTAAACAACACTTCATTTATTGAACTCATCAATTCATTAGATTTTATCATTTTTCGACTCCAACCCCTATTTATTATGACCTTATTTTTTTATTTGGCACTTGAGAGTAAACAGTTTGATAATAGTTTTCATTTGCATAATTCATAAGAGATTTATGTTCCTACCCAGTCATGTATACTTTTATACTCAATTTGAGCTATTAGACCTACCCTTTATAATATTCATTTGAATATTGATATCTTCACTAGTGTTGTCTTTATATTTGTGTTTGGCGATTCTACCTGAGAATCTGATGACAACAAGCCTCATCATATGTACATTGTTCTCTTACGTATTCCTGCCAAATTTAACAGTACTATAATCTGAGTAGTTTTAATTCTTCTGTTAATCTATAATAGTTTCAAGTTTTAATTTTATGATATTGTTTTTTATTTTTTTATTTTTTTTTTTTGTCTCCAATGATTTTTGGACATAGTCATCAATTTTCTATTCTGTAATTTTCATGACACTGGGAAAAAAGTCTATATATTTATATATTTTCTCATTCACCCACTCACATTCACTATTCAGAAGACTTTCCTTTTTTTTCTCTCCCACAAAACTGAATTTGATCACACTGACTAATAAGTACTAGCATAAAATGTGTGTGACTTAATCCATTCTCCCCCACTCTCTTCCCACATTTATCAGATTGTTTTCCAATATAGTACCATCCTATACAGCCAACTTACAAAAGAAAGTATGACCAAGAACAGCATATGCAACATCCAGTGCATATGTGGTAGGGAATACAAATGTAAAACTAACTTTTAACAAAATTTTGAAAGAAGCAATAATTTGTGAGTAGTATATCCTCTGTGGCTCTTATTAGTTTGACTTTTTGCTATCTCTCCTAATTTATATAAGCTTCTTCTCTCCATATGCCATGTTCCTACTTGTCATGGGCGATCATGACTCCCCACAGCTTCCTGTCATTTGTAACTAATTATGCAGCCAAGAAATTTCAATTGTCTCTTTCTAATGTTATGTATAAGTATCCTTTTTCCACATTTTCTCTACAATTATTAACGTCAACAATGAACTATTTTAAATTGCAAAATTACAATTGGATGAAACGAAAATTACTTACAATATAATACATATTACTTAAAATACATTCTTTCTTGCCGCCAATTTTTACGGTACAGGTACACTAGTATATATATATATAAACTTGAAAGCACACATACTAAGAATACACACTTCTTATTTCTCCTTTATCTTTCCTTTATTCTCTATTTCTTTTACTCCTCTATTTCTTTCAAACTCTCTCTCTCTCTCTCTTACTGTCTTGAAAGAGAGTAAGATAAATGTATGTGCATCATAAGTCCAAATTCTAATCAAAACCGTTGCAAGTACTGAAAACAAAGTGTATATGTGTGTTCGTACCCAAATCCCTAAGACGCAGGGGGTTACTGAGTGTGAAAGAATAAAAGAAAATAATAAATAATAATAAAAAACATTATTAGTGAGAACAATAAAAGAACAGGAATTAAGAAGGCAGAAAATAACGATTGATATTGCATTTAAATATGATCTCCTTTAAATTTTCGAATCTCAAACTTCATTGGAAATCAAGAAGGCGAAAAAGAGTTCCACAAGCGAGAAGTGCGAAAAAAGAAACTGTTAACATAAAATTTACTGTTACATATAGCCATTTCAGTTGTAAAAGAATGAGACCTGACCGGCAATCTAGTACTGCACTTAAATTCATAATGACTAGGTATCATAGAAGAAAGCTCATCGGAACAATTACCATGAAAATATTTATAGCAAACACATAGGGTAGCTACATTCTATCAGCAAGCAAAGAGGATACGAGCAGACACAAATAGGCGTCTGCTATGATTGGAACAATGACGCTGGTACACACGGATATATATATATATATATATATATATATATATATATATATATATATATATATATATATATATATGTATGTATGTATATTGTCGTCATCATCATCTCCTTGTAATCGTATAGGAGACCCAATACAGAAATATATTGAATCGCCTCCACAATGGTCTATCAATGGCAGTCACTAGCAATTCTATTATGGTCATACTTTTCCATTGTTTGACATTGTCTAATCAAATTTTGCGTTGGGGTCCTCTCCTCTGTTCATGCCTTGTAATACCTCCAAACCACACCATTGTATATAAGAGAATGGAGACTACCGGGTTTTTATACTGAAGAAGTTTTCAAGTGCTGGAATTCCAGCGCTAGAAAATTGCTTCGGCATGAAACTCGGAGTTGTGAATTAATGCAAGATATTATTCATATTTCTTAATATATATATATATATATATATATATATATATATATATATATATATATATATATATTAAATAGCTCTGTTATTTAACCTTGGGCACTGTTTTCTTACACTATAGACTATAGAGAATTTATATGTATTCGTACACGATCGCTCGCTTGTATTCCTACCTATATTTACCCATTCGCTTATATATATATATATATATATATATCTGTGTGTGTGTGTGTGTGTGTGTGTGTGTGTGTGTGTTTCAAGTAATGCAGGAAAATCTTGTTTTAAGTTTTTGTTGTATTCCTACAGTTACTATTTGGAAGTGTCGAAATTGACGATAATAGTTTTTGTTCCAAGAACTTTTGGTCAATTCGTTAAACTTTTTGCAGATATTCTTTGTTAAAATATTTTTTATGTTAGTGTTTCTTAAAGTTGTACTATTTTGAAGTAGTCATCATCATCATCTTGCGGCCTTAGCCGAGATTGAACTCACCAATACTTTGATTGGTGTAGTTCATAATCTTGTCAAATAGCTGAATTCTTGATGCTTCGCTAGGGCTATCAAGGGTGTTTTTATCGTGACACCATCACTAAATGGATTGCCAACCAAGGCTCAGAGAGACTCCATTCACCCTCATCTAAGAGCAGGTTTTGAATTCAGAGTTTGCCATCCAAGGCTATAGAACCCAGTCTGTCCTGCTATTTGAAGTAGTAGTAGTAGTAGCAAACATAGGCTGCGCGATATCATGCGTCCAATTCTACATTATAATAATAAAAAATATGGGATCTTGTGTTACGTATTTTTAGAAGAAAATCTGGATCTTTTCCAAGCAATGTTATTTAAATGATATTCTTTCAATTTCAATTAAGTTTTTAAAAATTATTATCTATAGATTTTACCATCCACTGGGTACATCATGGATAATGTCATAATTCTATGTATATTTAAAAGTCTTTTACTTTTAAATCACGTGTACAGGTAGTTATGCAATGGACTGAATAATCCTGCTTTTTTTTCTCAGATCATACGACTCGATAGAAAAGAGAAACATATCAAATAAACGATTGTTTTGTGTAGGTTTTAGAACCGGTTTCATCCAGATTTTTAATAGATGGGTGCTGAAAAGTTTCTGAACCGACCCAATTCCCATAAACATAAACTCACCACACATTAGAAGAATTCTTTCTTTCATTTATTTTTGAATTCCCTTTTTGCTTCTGCTGTGAACTTTTCAAGACCCACCTTGAAAAAATAAAGAATATTTTTCAACATTCATAAGAAAGGAATCCGAATTCACTTTAAGAATGCCCTATTTTGCAAACATTTTTGTCATCAAACTCAGGTTGAAAATGTGTTAAAAATGGATAAAAAGACTGCGACAAGTTTTCAATTAAAATTATTTCCTAGTTTGGATCAATGAGCCCGTAATTTGAATTATGATCTGAGATTTTCAGTAATCAGGACAGCAAAGGGTTAAATATTGCGTAGTCATAGAAAGGATAGGAATTCGTGTAAATTCCTAATTGCCTTTCATCCTGAAGGGAGACAACACATAAAAGAAGAAAGTAAAACTACGTGATTTATGAAGAACTGTTAAACATACTGAAAAGAAAGGTATCATATTTAAATTCAATGTCAATCGTTATCTTCTGTCTTCTTAATTCCTCTTCTTTTATTTTTCTCTCTCTCCTTAATAATGTTTTCTTTTTCTCATATTCTCTCACACTCAGTAACCCCTTATGTCTTAGTAGCTATATATATATATATCCTTGCTGGGGGGGGGGGTAAGCAATAAAAAAAAAAACTTCAAGTATTGGAAAGTCTGCTGGAAATAAATTTACCTGGACATTCCAACGTAAGCATTATCACAGTTTTATGGCTTCTTGTTTCGCAGTCAATTTTGATGCTCTAAAATTTAAATGAAATGTTAATTTTTATTTAATGTCTTCTTAATTCCCTTCTTTTATTATTTCTCTCTCTCTCTCTTAATAATGTTTTCTTTTTCTCATATTCTCTCACACTCAGTAACCCCTTACGTCTTAGTGGCTTTGTTGTTTTGCTGTGGAGGAAATGAATTTTTTTAAAAATATAAAAATAAATATTGACGTGTAATATATACGCTTTCTTATAACATATTCATAAATCTATCTCTTTTCCATCTATCTATCTATCTATCTATCTATCTATCTATCTATCTATCTATCTATCTATCTATATATATATATATATATATATATATATATATATATAACAAAATTTGTTCATGTCCATAGATATTAATCTTTTTCTACCCCTATATATGTATATATATCCGTATAGGTGAAACCTAGGTAGGTTTGCCTGGCTTTTTAGATTCATATTTAGGTTTACTCTACTTAGTGTATTGAGCACTTTATGTAGTTACTTTTGCTTTACTCGTTTTGTTTTTTTTTCTTTGGACTCTGAGCTTGAATTCTGAACGATTGTTTTCACCTCAATTTCATGTTCTTAGTTCTTTCTTTTTTTATCTCTTATTTTCGTTTGGGCATTGGTTTGTTCAATTACAAGCCAAAATACCTAAGGTTTTTTCAAATGACTATAACTATTTATATTATTATTATTGTTATTTATTATATATATATATATATATATATATATATATATATATATATATATATATATATATATATCACTGTTTGGTACAGTTCCGAGCTTCATGCACGCAACATGATAACTATTGAAAGAATTCCACACTACTTATTGAAAGAGAAAGTAATTTACTTTGAGAGTCCCACCATTGCGGGGATGGGATATATATATATATATATATATATATATATATATATATATATATATATATATATATATATATATATATATATATATATATACCGGATGTAATTTGTCCTAAGAATCACTGGAAATCTCTTTGAGCTATTCAGCTAGTAAGAAAACTGGTTAAAACCGTTTTTAACCGCCCCACTCTGTCTTTCTAACTAAGCAATATTGAGAGGAAAAATCATTAAGGTCTTCAGTTATGGTACCAATATTCATACTCTGGCTTCCATCTTCAATGTACATTCAAGAAACATCAAGAGAACGGTGAATAAGTTTAAAAAAGAAAAAAAAGTAGGGAGGAAAACTAGTTCAGGAGATCACAATAGGAAGAGGGATCATCATTTCAACTTAGAGCTAAAGAGATCAATTAGAAAAGATCCAACACAATCCCTAAGACGTTTGGCACATGAGAGACGAGTTTCTGGTATGGCAATCCAAAGAGCAGTGAAAAAAGATTGAAAATGAAATCGTATGTGAAACCTGTGAGGCACCTTGTTACTCCAGGACAGAAAATTAGACGGTTAGAGAGCGTCAGATCATCTTAAATAAGTTGGAAAATGATCCTGGAATAATATATATATATATATATATTTGAACTTAATTTCAATTCTTTATAAACTTCTGATTCTTAGCTATTCTTAGTGATTTCATATTTCAATATGAAATCACTATTCTTAATTTTTAAACCTGTAGTAAATTTTTTCATTTTCATTTAGTTTACAGGTCTTAAGATTTGAAGTCGTTTTTTTAACGACTTGAATGAAATAAATATCACCTATGGTTTTTTAAGTGTTTGTTTGTCATTATATAATTTTTTTGCTCTGTCTTTTGACATAGAGCTCTCAACGGATCTATCTATATCTTCTTGGAAATTCCATAATGATTACCAATGATTGTATTATTAATATATTAAAACAAATGTAGAAAAAGTTTTCCTGCGACAAGTTTCGTCCTTCATCGGACTAAAAAGTGATGTTTATGTTGATGCGACTATGCCTGAGCACGAAAAAAGGGGACCTTGAGAATTACAAATTTAAATTAATTTTTTCAAATTTATATTTTGGGTATATAGTGTAGCCAATTTAATTTAGTTTCTTTTTCGGTCTTTTGTTATAAAATGTCACTTTGTGATAATAGAAGGCCAGGATGAAAGGCGAAATATTGTAAGAACCTGAACTTCACTTAAAGGATAAAAACCATCACACGAAAACTGCCTTCCATTTTGTCATAATTATTTCTCTATGTTTATTCTATAAATTGTTTTCCCATGTATGTGTGTGTATTTGTGTTTGTTTAACGCTTCTTTACTTCATTTTTATTATCATTTTTAAATTTATTCGTTCTTTTGTCGTTCACTGTCATTTAAATAATTCTTCTTCTTCTTCTTATTATTATTATTATTATTATTATTATTATTATTATTATTATTATTATTCCTCCTCCCCCTCCTCCTTTTCCTCTTGGTCGTTTAGCTATCTGCCCATTTATAATTTTCTGTCTTATTCCACCGGTGGAAGGGTCTCCCGACCCCCCATCTATGGTACCCCCACCGAATCTGTGATAAGTTCTCCCCCCACTCAATTTCATAAGGTATTCATATAAAATACAAATTTTATTATAGCCTAATTCTGTACAATAATGAATCATATACAATATAGATGAACAATTCCACTAGAAAAATTGAAAATAAATTCAATATATATCTAAATACAAATTAATTAGAGATGTTACGTCATAACAGATGATTCCATCTTAAATCAACAATGTTTGACGGTAATTTTTAACATCAATTCGAGATTTTTCCTGTCAAAAAGTTAAATAATTTTAACTCATTCTTCAACATTATTGTTAAAAAATGATGAATTTTATTGTATATAGTTTTTTTTTGAGACTTAGCATGAGCAAAACAAATTTACGCATTTGGACAAACATGACCAAGTATGACGTCAAAATCCGCGAAAATTTTTCATCCTTTGATGATCAGTGGTGTTTAGTTTTGTTTGTAACATATGCAAATGTACGTAGAAAAAGTAAATGTTGACAAAATTGTTAGGGTCACAAAGCATGACCTGGGGCTCCCAATCAGGCTTGCCCTCCCCACCACTCCTGTCGAGGTGTTCGGCGGTAGTACACACCGGCCTTGCTACCAATTTCTACTTCCCTCTTTTTTCTTTCCAAATACTATTTGTTTCTTTTTTTTTTTTCTTCACGAACTCAGCTCCAAAACTTGACCTTTAACAACGCTACATCGAATCAGCCATTTTGTCGGCTACAATTTCATAGCTTCTGAGATTTTCATTATATCAGTTAACATGTCCAGGGTTACAAACAAATCTGTATTTACGACATACACAAATTCAATAAAAACCAGCTGTGACACAAACACACGTGCACCAAAGCACACTACACCCAAAGAAATCAATGGATTTTTTATCTGACTGTAATGAAAACTCGGAGTCTAGCTCGGCTAAATGAAGAATCTTGCCATTTTGGCTAAGACAGTATGATTTATATATACCAATCATAAGACAGGGGGAGGTAATAGGATTATGTTACCGCCCCCGCTTTGTTTTCTCTTAGTCCGACACAAAATCAGCTAGCTGACTGGGTCTCTTGGCAGTTCTCTGGGATCGTCTCAGTGGCAGCTGATCTGGGCTTTCAGGTGCTATGGGAACAGTCGACCAAAAGTATTTCGTCTCATATAATTTTTGTCTCCCTCTTGGAGTGGGACGCTCTGATTCTGAAAGCTGATTATCAAAGTCTATGGCAGTACGTTCTCGTTTTGAGGGCGCTATTCTCGTGTCGATCTCTGAATAGTCACTATCGGGGCCTTGTTTCTCAGGAAACTCCAATGGTATTGTGTCGTCATTACTATCAAGAGGGATAAATTTTGCTTTAGAGGAGAGCTGCTTCTCCCTCTGGTTTGATAACTCGCCGGCTGGGGTCAAATCTCTGAGGGTAACGTTCGATTGTCTCTTGTCGGAGTACCGAATGCGCACATAGAGTGGATTCGCCTCGAGCAGTTCCACCTCACTCACATGAAAATCATACTTGCTTTGGTCTTTAAGTAAAACAGTACCTGGCTGTGAGAGCCGCGAAGAGAGGAAGATCCCGGCGGCACGCACCTTGGAAATTTGAAAAACCTTTCGTAAGTTATTCCATTAGTTCTTGTACACAATGGTGTTCTTATAGCGTACAGAAGTTATTATGTCTTCCCAATGTCTAATTGGAAGATCTTGGTTTTAAAGTGCTAACTGTACGGTCTTCCATATTATGCCATTGTATCTCTCGCACTGTCCATACTCTTGAAAACTGTATAAATAGTCCAGATTACGACCACTCACTCTAGCAATAAGAATCTTCTTAGTTTGGTCGAGTATAAGAGGTCCCGCGATCTGTATGAATATAAGCTGGCGCTCTGAATATTGAAAGCAGTGAGCAAAAACAGCGTATGACCGTTGCTGACTTATATCTGGACAGGAAAAGGCAAAAGGGAATCAAAAGTACTCGTCAACGACAGTTAGGAGATATTTGTTTCGGGATTTAGATATAAGAGGGCCCCTAAAGTCCACGCTCAGCCTCACAAATGGCTGTGTTGCTTTTATTAGGTTTACCGGTTCGGATTTGTAGAACCTTGGTTTTATTCAAGCGCAAATTTGACAACTGTTTGTTATTCGTTTCACGTCCTCAACTGAAAAAGGCAAATTCCGGCTTCGAACCACATGCATCATCCCCGTGATGCCTGCATGACAGAGAACGTTATGAGCATTTTGTAGATTTTTGGAGATGTTTATTTAACCACCCACTTTTTAACAGCGCGTCCGCCGTTGCTTTTTCCTCAAACGAAAAAAAAAGGAAGCTCCACCCTCCAACTCACTGTCTTTTCATTTTTTTAAATTTTGCTTTTGTCTTCGGATTAAACAGAAAAGAGACTGACTCTGGTCAGTTATTAATTTAAAGCAGTGACCAATTAAGAAATGTCGCCATTTTTTGCACCTCGACTATGGCATAAGCTTCCTTTTCGACAGCTGAATGTCTGCAATGTTCTGGAGAAGAACGCTATTCGGCGCCCGGATTGCTTTAACGCGGCAGCTATGGCGTGGTCGGATTGTTAAAATTCCACGAAGTGATGGTTGCCAATGTCTCTTTTTAACCCTCCAAGGCTTTAACGACAGAAGTAGGTCAAAGTGGGTGTATTTTTTTTTCAGAAAAGAAGAGTATTCACTGAGAATAAAAGGCGAACATACACATGGTTTGTCGCAAGACGGCTTTGGTGTTAGGAATAGGTAGTTTTAGCAACGGTTTTAGCCGTTCAGGGCCCGGATTCATGATTCCTTTACCCACAAGTAGTCTGATGGTTGTCGACCCATAAAAACGCTTGTCATGGTTGAGTGTAAGATTATATTTCTTGACAGCCGCCAAAAACTGTTTTAGGTTGCGATTGTACTCGGCCCAGTCATGGCCACGTACTGTCACATTATCTATGTGGGCAAGGGTGCCTTGTAGTTTTCTTCAAGAATTATTTTATCGAGAACCCTCTGAAAACTGGAAACCTCGTTAGTGATCCCAAACGGAACTGATAAAGACGTCTGCAGGCTCCAAAAGCTGTATAAATCTTATCTTTAGGATCTATAGATACTTGGTGCTAAGCACTTGTTAGGTCTAATGTGCTAACTATTCTGTATTTGGCGATCTTGTTTATCATCACGTCAATACGAGGTATAGGGTATGCATCCAGGAGGGTGTACCTATTTATAGTTTGGGAGTATTCTATGACTATCCCTTTTATTATTATTATCAAAGGACGATACTAATAATTGTTCCCTCCATGGTGATCTGAATTCTACGATTATTCTTCTTATTTCTACATGAATAAACTTTTTGTCCTGAAGAGAATATTTTCGAGATTTGGCCACTGGTTTACAGTTTTTGGTTAAGTTTTCTAAAAGAGATGCGTATTTTACAATTATAGCGGCAAAGCCACAGATGTCTAGAGCTTATTCTTGCAAATTGACTCAGTATCTTCGGAAACCTTAACAATACCATGGTGTTAACAGTCTTAGTTCTTCCTCGAATCTCTATCTTATGCTTCCAAAGATTTTGATACAGTTTTAAGTGTGCCTACTATTATTAGCATGAGCGTAGATTTTCTTTTTTGTTTGGTCTTCTACCTAAGCTCCAGGGCTACGGTATTACATCACTGATATTTGATAAATCCAATCGCTCCTATCAAATGGTGACATTAAGGCCGTTTTGAACGTGTTCGCTTACAGATCCTTTCACACGAATACGGGTATCCCCCAAGGCTCTATCCTGGGTATTACGCTGATTTTTTCAATGAGCTTTCTAATGCCATTAGTTCCCAAGTAGATATTTATGCAGATGATACTACCATTTACTCCTGTCTCAATAGAAATCCGTCGGAAATGACAACGTTAACCTAGTGGCTGCTCTTGAAAACTGGTTAACTGCTTGCAGGAAATGTCTTGTAAATTTTAATGCCTCCAAAACGAAACTGCTCTCATTTAACCATCATAGAAAATCTTTCCTAGTATGGTTGATGCTTGACTCATGGAGAGCAATACACTGCAGCTTCCTGAACTCACATTTTCACCTGACTTGAAGTGGACGACTACATCGAATCAATACCTGCACCTACTGCAAGGAAAGATGGGTCACTATATCATGCCAGGTTTTTCTAACATTTACAAATCTACTATTCGCCAGAGCATTGAATGCTGTTGCCATATCTAGTCTGGTACTCCTGCTATTCATCTCGAGGTTCTTGACAAAATCCAGAGAAGGATCTGCAATGTAATCGGTCTTGACCTGGCATTTCGTCTTCAGTCAGTTTCTCACCGTCGCAACGTGGCTCCCCTCTGTCTTTTCTACACATATTTTCATGACAACTGCTCTGACGAGATTTTTTTCCCTGGTGCCCGGACTGCGGGTGTTTAAGCATGCATCTAGGTCCCACCTGTTTACTGTTAAAATAGTTAAACGTAACCGCCACTTCTACACCAAGAGTTTCTTTTCTTGCACTTCCCGCCCGTGAAATTCCCCTCCGTTTCCTTGCTTCCCTGATAACCATAATCATCAAAAAACTAAATTTAATGTCAATTGCCATCTTCTATCTTGAACCACGTTCACGTTTTATCCTTTCCTCGGTCACGCTTATACCCAGTTTGTTTCTCCTACATTCACTCTCTGCAACCTCCTGCATACCAGTGGCACCTCCGCAATGCTTGGGATGAACGGATTAAAAAAAAAACAAGTCTTTTCGTTTGAATAGAGTTGTCTCTGGTTGGATGTCAAAGTCAAAATGATTTTCAGGAGATAAAGAATGAAGAACAGAATGTGTGAACAAAATCCAATCTCCATCTGAGAAGATTTTAATTTCTCCTTCACACTAATGACCTTGGGCAGTACATGATATCCAATTATTTCACCTAGCTATGGTTAAATATTAAGGCATTTTTTGTCTTATGAAGAAAAGACTTCTTGAGTATCTGTCTTGCACATTAGCCCCGTAAAAATTCCCTTGTTCCTGAAATTCTACTGGAGATGCACCTACAAAAAATTTTATACCTACAAAATATTTTATATAATTTCTTTAGATGGTCAAACCCAATTCATTTGCACAGTTACCATTGTATTATCGTTCTTACTCTGACATTCATTTCATATGGCATAGAACTTTAAAATTAACATCAAAATTAAGCATAACATCTGTTATGTTTTGATAATGTAGGCATATGAAAAGTAATCTATTGTTAATAAAGAAAATTATGCTTTCACGTATTAATATATATATTGTTAACAATTATAATGTAAACAAAAATTGAAGCAAGAGTTGCTTTCTATTACGTATCTTTCATTTCTTCCCTTTGACTAGTTTTTAAGTTACCTTTTATACATAGCAAATGACTAGTACAGTACAAGTCAGGCCTAGTCATGTAGAGGACTAGTACATATAGAACAGGAATAAAAAAAAATGAGAAAATTAGCTTTTGAAATGTAGATATCTATTGTATTATTCTTAAGGTCCAAAATGATAAAAGAGAAATCATTATTCCTATATACACATACATATATATATATATACACATACATATATATATATATGTGTGTGTGTGTCTGTGCGTGTGTGTATGCGTAAGTGTGTGTATTTGTGTGTATATGCAAGGTACTGACACGTACATTGAATGTTCCCACCATTAGTAATTGATGCCTATCACTTGAGATTAAGTGACAGCAAGTGTCCTCAATACTCCAGCACTCTTCTTAGTATTCTAGCTGTTTTCAATAATGCCATCACCTGGATGGTTCCAACTCATTGAATGTTCTCACCATTAGTACTTGATGCCTTACACTGGAGATTAACTACAGCATGTACAGACCTGTTTTCTTGCATTCCAACTATACCTAAGTTTTCATTAGTAATTGATGCTCCTCAATTCTCCCCAATACTCTTCTTAGTATTCCGCTGTTTAAACAACAGCAAGTTCATTCTAAATAATGGCATCATCTGGATGGTTCCAACTCATTGAATGTTCCGACCATTAGTAATTGGTGCCTTTACACTGAGATTAAGTGACAGCAAGTCTCCTCAATACTCCAGCCACATCTTGGTTCTTAAATATTCTAGCTGTTTTCAATAATGCCATCATCTGATGGTTAAAACTCATTCCCAAATTGATTTCACTGAGATTAAGTGACCATTAGTAATTCTAGATGCGGAGAATAACATCATCTGAGGTTCCAACTCATTGAATGACATGGTTAGCAAGATCTCAGCAAGTCAATACTCCAGCACTCTTCTTAGTATTCTAGCTGTTTTCAATAATGCCATCAATCTGGATGGTTCCAACTCATTGAATGTTCCCACCATTAGTAATTGATGCCTTTCACTGAGATTAAGTGACAGCAAGTCTCCTCAATACTCCAGCACTCTTCTTAGTATTCTAGCTGTTTTCAATAATGGCATCACCTGGATGGTTCCAACTCATTGAATGTTCCCACCATTAGTAATTGGACAGACACCAGCCTTTCACTGAGATTAAGTGACAGCAAGTCTCCTCAATACAGCTGTTTCTTAGTATTCTAGCTGTTTTCAATAATGCCATCACCTGGATGGTTCCAACTCATTGAATGTTCTACCATTAGTAATTGGTGCCCCACAACTGATTCAAATACAGCAATTTATCAAATAAGCACTCTTCTTAGTATTCTAGTGTTTTCAATAATGCCATCATCTGGATGGTTCCAACTCATTGAATGTTCCCACCATTAGTAATTGATGTTTTCAAGATTAAGTCTACAGCAAGTCTCCCTCAATACTCCATCGAAACTCTTCTTAGTATTCTAGCTGTTTTCAATAATGGCATCACCTGGATGGTTCCAACTCATTGAATGTTCCCACCATTAGTAATTGATGCCTTTCACTGGAGATTAAGGACAGCAAGTCTCCTCAATACTCCATCTTCTTAGTATTCTAGCTCCAGCACTCTTCTTAGTATTCTAGCTGTTTTCAAAGTAATGCCATCATCTGGATGGTTCCAACTCATTGAATGTTCCCACCATTAGTAATTGGTGCCTTTACACTGGAGATTAAGTGACAGCAAGTCTCCTCAATACTCCAGCACTCTTCTTAGTATTCTAGCTGTTTTCAATAATGCCATCATCTGATGGTTCCAACTCATTGAATGTTCCCACCATTAGTAATTGATGCCTTTCACTGAGATTAAGTGACAGCAAGTCTCCTCAATACTCCAGCACTCTTCTTAGTATTCTAGCTGTTTTCAATAATGGCATCACCTGGATGGTTCCAACTCATTGAATGTTTCTCCAGCACTCTTCTAGTATTCATTAGTAATTGGATGCCTTTGAATGTTCCCACTGAGATTAACTGACAGCAAGTCTCCTCAATACTCCAGCACTCTTCTTAGTATTCTAGCTGTTTTCAATAATGCCATCATCTGGATGGTTCCAACTCATTGAATGTTCCCACCATTAGTAATTGGTGCCTTACACTGAGATTAAGTGACAGCAAGTCTCCTCAATACTCCAGCACTCTTCTTAGTATTCTAGCTGTTTTCAATAATGCCATCATCTGGATGGTTCCAACTCATTGAATGTTCCCACCATTAGTAATTGGTGCCTTACACTGGAGATTAAGTGACAGCAAGTCTCCTCAATACTCCAGCACTCTTCTTAGTATTCTAGCTGTTTTCAATAATGGCATCACCTGGATGGTTCCAACTCATTGAATGTTCCCACCATTAGTAATTGATGCCTTTCACTGGAGATTAAGTGACAGCAAGTCTCCTCAATACTCCAGCACTCTTCTTAGTATTCTAGCTGTTTTCAATAATGCCATCATCTGGATGGTTCCAACTCATTGTATGTTCCCACCATTAGTAATTGATGCCTTTCACTGGAGATTAAGTGACAGCAAGTCTCCTCAATACTCCAGCACTCTTCTTGAGTATTCTAGCTGTTTTCAATAATGGCATCATCTGGATCATCTGGATGGTTCCAACTCATTGAATGTTCCCACCATTAGTAATTGATGCCTTTCACTGGAGATTAAGTGACAGCAAGTCTCCTCAATACTCCAGCACTCTTCTTAGTATTCTAGCTGTTTTCAATAATGCCATCACCTGGATGGTTCCAACTCATTGAATGTTCTCACCATTAGTAATTGGTGCCTTACACTGGAGATTAAGTGACAGCAAGTCTCCTCAATACTCCAGCACTCTTCTTAGTATTCTAGCTGTTTTCAATAATGGCATCATCTGGATGGTTCCAACTCATTGAATGTTCTCACCATTAGTAATTGATGCCTTTCACTGAGATTAAGTGACAGCAAGTCTCCTCAATACTCCAGCACTCTTCTTAGTATTCTAGCTGTTTTTCAATAATGCCATCATCTGGATGGTTCCAACTCATTGAATGTTCTCACCATTAGTAATTGGTGCCTTACACTGGAGATTAAGTGACAGCAAGTCTCCTCAATACTCCAGCACTCTTCTTAGTATTCTAGCTGTTTTCAATAATGGCATCACCTGGATGGTTCCAACTCATTGAATGTTCCCACCATTAGTAATTGGTGCCTTACACTGGAGATTAAGTGACAGCAAGTCTCCTCAATACTCCAGCACTCTTCTTAGTATTCTAGCTGTTTTCAATAATGCCATCATCTGGATGGTTCCAACTCATTGAATGTTCCCACCATTAGTAATTGGTGCCTTTCACTGGAGATTAAGTGACAGCAAGTCTCCTCAATACTCCAGCACTCTTCTTAGTATTCTAGCTGTTTTCAATCTGGATAATGCCATCACCTGGATGGTTCCAACTCATTGAATGTTCCCCATTAGTAATTGATGGTTCCAACTTACACTGGAGATTAAGATTACAGTGACAGTCTCCTCAATACTCCAGCACTCTTCTTAGTATTCTAGCTGTTTTCAATAATGGCATCATCTGGATGGTTCCAACTCATTGAATGTTCCCACCATTAGTAATTGGTGCCTTTCACTGGAGATTAAGTGACAGCAAGTCTCCTCAATACTCCAGCACTCTTCTTTAGTATTCTAGCTGTTTTCAATAATGCCATCACCTGGATGGTTCCAACTCATTGAATGTTCTCACCATTAGTAATTGGTGCCTTACACTGAGATTAAGTGACAGCAAGTCTCCTCAATACTCCAGCACTCTTCTTAGTATTCTAGCTGTTTTTCAATAATGGCATCATCTGGATGGTTCCAACTCATTGAATGTTCCCACCATTAGTAATTGATGCCTTTACTGAGATTAAGTGACAGCAAGTCTCCTCAATACTCCAGCACTCTTCTTAGTATTCTAGCTGTTTCCAATAATGCCATCATCTGGATGGTTCCAACACATTGTATGTTCTCACCATTAGTAATTGATTTTCACTGAGATTAAGTGACAGCAAGTCTCCTCAATACTCCAGCACTCTTCTTAGTATTCTAGCTGTTTTCAATAATGCCATCATCTGGATGGTTCCAACTCATTGAATGTTCCCACCATTAGTAATTGGTGCCTTTCACTGAGATTAAGTGACAGCAAGTCTCCTCAATACTCCAGCACTCTTCTTAGTATTCTAGCTGTTTTCAATAATGGCATCATCTGGATGGTTCCAACTCATTGAATGTTCTCACCATTAGTAATTGGTGCCTTACACTGAGATTAAGTGAATGTTCAGCAAGTCTCCTCAATACTCCAGCACTCTTCTTAGTATTCTAGCTGTTTTCAATAATGCCATCATCTGGATGGTTCCAACTCATTGAATGTTCTCACCATTAGTAATTGATGCCTTACATTGGAGATTAAGTGACAGCAAGTCTCCTCAATACTCCAGCACTCTTCTTAGTATTCTAGCTGTTTTCAATAATGCCATCATCTGGATGGTTCCAACTCATTGAATGTTCCCACCATTAGTAATTGATGCCTTTCACTGGAGATTAAGTGACAGCAAGTCTCCTCAATACTCCAGCACTCTTCTTAGTATTCTAGCTGTTTTCAATAATGCCATCATCTGGATGGTTCCAACTCATTGTATGTTCTCACCATTAGTAATTGATGCCTTACACTGAGATTAAGTGACAGCAAGTCTCCTCAATACTCCAGCACTCTTCTTAGTATTCTAGCTGTTTTCAATAATGCCATCACCTGGATGGTTCCAACTCATTGAATGTTCCCACCATTAGTAATTGATGCCTTTCACTGAGATTAAGTGACAGCAAGTCTCCTCAATACTCCAGCATTCTTCTTAGTATTCTAGCTGTTTTCAATAATGCTCATCTGGATGGTTCCAACTCATTGAATGTTCTCACCATTAGTAATTGATGCCTTCACTGGAGATGTTCAGCAAGTCTCCTCAATACTCAGACTTTTATATTCTAGCTGTTTTCAATAATGTCATCTGGATGGTTCCAACTCATTGAATGTTCTCACCATTAGTAATTATGCCTATGGAGATTAAGAATGACAGCAAGTCTCCCAATATTATTAGTATTCTAGCTGTTTTCAATTGCCATTCTGGATGGTTCCAACTTTGAATGTTCTCACCATTAGTAATTGGTTTCTGTATGTCAGCAAGTCTTTCCCAGTCCTTAGATTCTAGAGTTTTCAATAATGCCATCATCTGATGGTTCCAACTAATACATTTTCCACCATTAGAATTGGTTTTACACTGAGATTATTTTACAGCAAGTTCCCCAATACCCAGCACTCTTCTTAGTATTCTAGGTGCAGTTTTTGTAATGCCATCATCTGATGGTTCCAACTCATTGAATGTTCCCACCATTAGTAATTGGTGCCTTTGAGATTATGACAGCAAGTCTCCTCAATTGGTATTCTTCCAATAATGCCATCATCTGGATGGTTCCAACTCATTGTATGTTCTCACCATTAGTAAAACTTAAAGATTTTTAATGACCAAGTCTCCTGCGCCATATATTTGAGGTTTTCAATAATGCCATTTCATGGTTCTTATATTTTGAATGTTTAGTAATAATTTTTGAATAATGGATCATCTGTGGGTACATTACCACTTTCTTAGTATTCTAGGGTTTTCAATAATGCTATCATCTGGATGGTTCCAACTTTTGTATATTCCACCATAAAATTGGTGCATTACTTTTTCAAGTACACTGAGATTCTGGCTGTTTCAATAATGCCATCATCTGTGAACTCATTGAATGTTCAATTAGTAATCCTTACAAGATTAAGTCCAGTGAATCTTTTAGTAGGTCTAGCTTTTTCAATAATGCCATCATCTGGATGGTTCCAACTCATTGTATGTTCTCACCATTAGTAATTGGTGCCTTACACTGGAGATTAAGTGACAGCAAGTCTCCTCAATACTCCAACACTCTTCTTAGTATTCTAGCTGTTTTCACTAATGCCATCATCTGGATGGTTCCAACTCATTGTATGTTCTCACCATTAGTAATTGGTGCCTTACACTTAGATTTTTCAATAATGTGACCAACTCATTGCAAGTCTTACCTCAAATACTCCAGCACTCTTCTTAGTATTCTAGCTGTTTTTCAATAATGGCATCATCTGGATGGTTCCAACTCATTGTATGTTCCGACCATTAGTAATTGGTGCCTTACACTGGAGATTAAGTGACAGCAAGTTTCCTCAATACCCAGCACTCTTCTTAGTATTCTAGCTGTTTTCAATAATGCCATCATCTGGATGGTTCCAACTCATTGTATGTTCTCACCATTAGTAATTGGTGCCTTTCCAGATTAATTTTCCTCAATACTCCAGCATCTTCTTAGTATTCTAGCTGTTTTCAATAATGCCATCATCTGGATGGTTCCAACTCATTGTATGTTCTCACCATTATGTAATTGTTTTACACTGAGATTAAAGTGACAGCAAGTCTCCTCAATACTCCAGCACTCTTCTTAGTATTCTAGCTGTTTTCAATAATGGCATCATCTGGATGGTTCCAACTCATTGTATGTTCCGACCATTAGTAATTGGTGCCTTACACTTGAGATTAAGTGACAGCAAGTCTCCTCAATACTCCAGCACTCTTCTTAGTATTCTAGCTGTTTTCAATAATGGCATCATCTGGATGGTTCCAACTCATTGTATGTTCCGACCATTAGTAATTGGTGCCTTACACTTGAGATTAAGTGACAGCAAGTCTCCTCAATACTCCAGCACTCTTCTTAGTATTCTAGCTGTTTTCAATAATGGCATCATCTGGATGGTTCCAACTCATTGAATGTTCCACCATTAGTAATTGGTCTGGATGGTTCCAACTCATTGTATGTTCCGACCTTAACTGACAGCAAGTCTCCTCAATACTCCACACTTGAGATTCTAGCTGACAGCAATCTGATGGTTCCTTCAATAATTGGTGCTCCAGCACTCTTCTTAGTATTCTAGCTGTTTTCAATAATGGCATCATCTGGATGGTTCCAACTCATTGTATGTTCCGACCATTAGTAATTGGTGCCTTACACTGAGATTAAGACAGCAAGTGACAGCAAGTTTCCTCAATACTCCAGCAACTCTCTTCTTAGTATTCTAGCACCTGTTTTCAATAATGGCATCATCTGGATGGTTCCAACTCATTGTATGTTCCGACCATTAGTAATTGGTGCCTTTACACTTGAGATTAAGTGACAGCAAGTCTCCTCAATACTCCAGCACTCTTCTTAGTATTCTAGCTGTTTTCAATAATGGCATCATCTGGATGGTTCCAACTCATTGTATGTTCCGACCATTAGTAATTGGTGCCTTTACACTGAGATTAACTGACAGCAAGTTTCCTCAATACTCCAGCACTCTTCTTAGTATTCTAGCTGTTTTCAATAATGGCATCATCTGGATGGTTCCAACTCATTGTATGTTCCGACCATTAGTAATTGGTGCCTTTACACTGAGATTAAGTGACAGCAAGTTTCCTCAATACTCCAGCACTCTTCTTAGTATTCTAGCTGTTTTCAATAATGGCATCATCTGGATGGTTCCAACTCATTGAATGTTCCGATCATTAGTAATTGGTGCCTTACACTTGAGATTAACTCATTGTGACAGTTTCCTCAATACTCCAGCACTCTTCTTAGTATTCTAGCTGTTTTCAATAATGGCATCATCTGGATGGTTCCAACTCATTGAATGTTCCGATCATTAGTAATTGGTGCCTTACACTTGAGATTAAGTGACAGCAAGTTTCCTCAATACTCCAGCACTCTTCTTAGTATTCTAGCTGTTTTCAATAATGGCATCATCTGGATGGTTCCAACTCATTGTATGTTCCGACCATTAGTAATTGGTGCCTTACACTTGAGATTAAGTGACAGCAAGTCTCCTCAATACTCCAGCACTCTTCTTAGTATTCTAGCTGTTTTCAATAATGGCATCATCTGGATGGTTCCAACTCATTGAATGTTCCCACCATTAGTAATTGGTGCCTTACTTTGGAGATTAAGTGACAGCAAGTCTCCTCAATACTCCAGCACTCTTCTTAGTATTCTAGCTGTTTTCAATAATGGCATCATCTGGATGGTTCCAACTCATTGTATGTTCCGACCATTAGTAATTGGTGCCTTACACTTGAGATTAAGTGACAGCAAGTCTCCTCAATACTCCAGCACTCTTCTTAGTATTCTAGCTGTTTTCAATAATGGCATCATCTGGATGGTTCCAACTCATTGAATGTTCCACCATTAGTAATTGGTGCCTTACACTTGAGATTAACTGACAGCAAGTCTCCTCAATACTCCAGCACTCTTCTTAGTATTCTAGCTGTTTTCAATAATGGCATCATCTGGATGGTTCCAACTCATTGAATGTTCCGACCATTAGTAATTGGTGCCTTACACTTGAGATTAAGTGACAGCAAGTCTCCTCAATACTCCAGCACTCTTCTTAGTATTCTAGCTGTTTTCAATAATGCCATCATCTGGATGGTTCCAACTCATTGTATGTTCCGACCATTAGTAATTGGTGCCTTACACTTGAGATTAAGTGACAGCAAGTCTCCTCAATACTCCAGCACTCTTCTTAGTATTCTAGCTGTTTTCAATAATGGCATCATCTGGATGGTTCCAACTCATTGAATGTTCCACCATTAGTAATTGGTGCCTTTCACTTGAGATTAAGTGACAGCAAGTCTCCCTCAATACTCCAGCACTCTTCTTAGTATTCTAGCTGTTTTTCAATAATGGCATCATCTGGATGGTTCCAACTCATTGAATGTTCCCACCATTAGTAATTGGTGCCTTACACTTGAGATTAACTGACAGCAAGTCTCCTCAATACTCCAGCATTCTTCTTAGTATTCTAGCTGTTTTCAATAATGGCATCATCTGGATGGTTCCAACTCATTGAATGTTCCGACCATTAGTAATTGGTGCCTTTACACTGGAGATTAAGTGACAGCAAGTCTCCTCAATACTCCAGCACTCTTCTTAGTATTCTAGCTGTTTTCAATAATGGCATCATCTGGATGGTTCCAACTCATTGAATGTTCCCACCATTAGTAATTGATGCCTTTCACTGAGATTAAGACAGCAAGTCTCCTCAATACTCCAGCACTCTTCTTAGTATTCTAGCTGTTTTCAATAATGCCATCATCTGGATGGTTCCAACTCATTGAATGTTCCGACCATTAGTAATTGGTGCCTTACACTTGAGATTAAGTGACAGCAAGTCTCCTCAATACTCCAGCACTCTTCTTAGTATTCTAGCTGTTTTCAATAATGGCATCATCTGGATGGTTCCAACTCATTGAATGTTCCCACCATTAGTAATTGGTGCCTTACACTGAGATTAACTGACAGCAAGTCTCCTCAATACTCCAGCACTCTTCTTAGTATTCTAGCTGTTTTCAATAATGCCATCATTCTGGATGGTTCCAACTCATTGAATGTTCCCCACCATTAGTAATTGTGCCTTCCAACTGAGATTAATGTTCCCACAGCAAGTTATCCAGCAATACTCCAGCACTCTTCTTAGTATTCTAGCTGTTTTCAATAATGGCATCACCTGGATGGTTCCAACTCATTGAATGTTCCACCATTAGTAATTGATGCCTTACACTGAGATTAAGACAGCAAGTCTCCTCAATACTCCAGCACTCTTCTTAGTATTCTAGCTGTTTTCAATAATGGCATCATCTGGATGGTTCCAACTCATTGAATGTTCCCACCATTAGTAATTGGTGCCTTACACTTGAGATTAAGACAGCAAGTCTCCTCAATACTCCAGCACTCTTCTTAGTATTCTAGCTGTTTTCAATAATGGCATCATCTAGATGGTTCCAACTCATTGAATGTTCCGACCATTAGTAATTGATGCCTTTCACTTGAGATTAAGTGACAGCAAGTCTCCTCAATACTCCGGCACTCTTCTTAGTATTCTAGCTGTTTTCAATAATGGCATCATCTGGATGGTTCCAACTCATTGATTATGTTCCCACCATTAGTAATTGGTGCCTTTTTTTGAGATTAAGTGACAGCAGTCTCCTCAATACTCCAGCACTCTTCTTAGTATTCTAGCTGTTTTCATAATGGCATCATCTGGATGGTTCCAACTCATTGATGGTTCCAACATTAGTAATTGGTGCATTAAGTGACAGCAAGTCTCCTCAATACTCCAGCACTCTTCTTAGTATTCTAGCTGATTTTCCAATAATGGCATCATCTGGATGGTTCCAACTTTTGAAATTCCGACCAAGTTAGTAATTATTTCCTTTCACTTGAGATTAACGCTGTTAAATGTCTCCTCAATACTCCAGCACTCTTCTTAGTATTCTAGCTGTTTTCAATAATGGCTTTTTTTTATATCATCTGGATGGTTTCCAACATTTAATTGATGCCTTTTTCTGGATTGAATGTTTCTTAGTACCATTATTAATTGGATGGTTCCAACTCATTGAATGTTTTCATTAGAATCCACTTTAATTATTAATGACAGCAAGTCTCTCAATACTCCAACACTCTTCTTAGTATTCTAGCTGTTTTCAATAATGGCATCCAGCCACTCTTCTTAGTATTCTTGTTTTCAATAATGCCATCATCTGGATGGTTCCAACTCATTGAATGTTCTCACCAAATTAGTAATTGATGTTTTTGTGAGATTATTTTCAGTCAGTCTTTTATCAATACTTTTTTATAAAACTTACCAGCACTCGAGACTTTTCTTAGTATTCTAGCTGTTTTCAATAATGGCATCACCTGGATGGTTCCAACTCATTGAATGTTTTCTCTACCATTAGTAATTGACAAATTTTCTTCCTCTTATGACAGCAAATCTTCAACACTAAGTATTTTTTTGTTAAATTCCTAATTCTACGTTTTTTTAGCTTTGAATCTGATCTTTTTAGCTATTCTGTTCTGGTAATGACAGTTTTTATACTAGTATTTCTATGTCATATTCTGACAGGCTCTTCTTTCTCTCTTCTTATTATTATTATTATTATTTGTTGTTTTTTTGTTTTTTTGTTGTTCATTTTTATTTCCAAATTATAATCATTTCTTGGTCAGAACTCATTTCATTTTTCTTGATATTTTTTTTTCTCCTGAGATTTCATAAGGTCAAATATGGCATCATGACATTTTCCACTGAGCAGTTAAAATAAGCACATATTTTACATGGATAAAACCCTTTGCAAGGTGTGGGCTGTATTTATGGGTGCAGTTGTTTGTATTTCTTTAAGGCAGGGCCTACCAATGAGTCTATTGGAATCTTTTCCAATCAATCCGAAGTCTCCTACTAAAACTGAAATTTTTAATGTCCTCCTGCGCCATATTTTTGAGGTTTCGATTTCAAGGTTCTTATATTTTGATAGTTTTTTGAACATTTTAAAAATACATTACAGTTTGCAAGGACTGTTATCTCAGTATTTTTTTGCAGTCTCTAATCACAATGTCAGTGCGATTAGCTTTCATTGTTCTGTCTGTGTCTATTGTAAAGTCCCATAAAATTGTTACAGGTTCGATCTCAGTAACCGGGTCTGGGTGGTGTTCATGCCAGTTTCTTACAATTGTTTCATGATATTTATCACAGAATCTGAATTTGGGACCTACACAATTTTTCACTATATGTGTTTGGTAATTTCTAGTCAGCAAGTATTGGTCCTGTGCAGCAAGGACAAGACCTTCGGTTTCAGCTTTTAACCCTGCACTACGTAGCCACTGATGTAAATGGAGTTTGTCTACAGCAGCTTGTTTGGTATGGACAGAGTATTGACCGTGAAGAAGATAATCTTGCCATCGTTTCTCTATCTGGTCGGTTGCATTTGCTTTTGATTTCTTTTTTAAGTATTCTTCAGTCGGTGTATTGTGATTTACTTGTATTTCTTCACCAATTTGAAACTCCATTTTGAACTTGTTGGCTTCCTTTATTACTGAATAAAGTCGCTTACTACTTTTATGTTCTTTGACACTTATCATCATCAAGTCTTCTGTAGTTTCCAGGTATCTTTGAAGGACAAGTATTGTAGTTTTGTAAGACAATTCTAGTTGAACTAATCCTCTGCCTCCTTCGAATCTGGGCATATCCAGACGATGAACATCAGCTTTGGGATGATGCATGCGGTAGAAAGTGAGAAGCTTTCTCGTTTTGGCATCCATTCGCTTAATGTCAGCTATGGTCCAGTTAAGGATGTTGAAACTGTATTGCACCACAGGGACAGCCAAGGTGTTTATGGCTGATATTCTGTTTTTGAATTCAGCTCGGCGTTCAGTATCAGACACATACCCCTGTAGTACTCCTTTCTTACCTTTTCCTTCATTTGGGTAGGCTGTATTCCATCCCCTTCGCTAATTCCAGGTACCTATAGGCATCTATTTATTCCAGTTCCCTAATCTTTGAGACAAAATCTAAATCCATTGGGTGTGTTTCTGTAATTCTCCATTTCTTGAATGTTACTTTTCACATCTAATCCGAAATCCATACCTATGTCATCACTGAAATATTTTACAGTATTGAGGAGGCCCTTCAACTCATTATCATCTATAGAGTAGGTAATTGAGTACTTTCTTGTTTAGTTTGTGACCATAGCTATTATTGTTTAGTTCATACGTAAGGGGGGTTAAGGACGAACAAAACAGGGTAATAGGTATTCTTGAAAGATTCCTTGTTGGATTTTCAGTCAATTGGAGATGGCAGTGACTCTGGTTTGATTTAGGTAAATGTGCTTTTCCACATTCTCATGCTTTGTTTAAAGAAATTTACTATTACGGAGAAATACTTTGTAAATTTCCAAAGTCTTAAGTATCCAAGAGCGTGGCTCACTATCAAGAGGCTTTAAGGTAATCTATCCATGCTGTGTTTATATTTCTATATCGTCTCCTGCAATTTTCCAGGATCATTTTGTTTATCAGTAGTTGATCTTTGCAACCATGTGAACCTTTCCTGCATTCCTTCTTTTCCAGTGGAAGAATGTTGATTGTTTCGGGTACACAGTTCGTCTGGACAGACGTGTGATCAATTTATTAGACTATAACTTTTTGAGTCGTCTGTTTCACTTGTTTTTGGTAGAAAATATGTAATAACTTCAGGGATCTATTCCGGGGTGTTATTGGGATTATTAATAAGTATTAATAAAGTTTGTGCAAGAGTTTTATAGATTGCTGAAATGATAGAGCCAGAAATTAGATGACAAATTTTCTTTTTGGGGTTGGGGTTCTATTTGGGGATTTCATCAGGGATTATTATTATTATTATTATTTGTATATGTTATGTTACCTACTTTGTATCCTGCGGAGCCGGGTCCAAACTATGGTCCTTATTCCCTATAAGAGAATTGTCATTTAATTGATAGCACCTTTCTTAGTATATAGGATGTTCCTAGTAAGGCGAACTGTATGTTGATTTTACTAGGAACATTGCTAATAAAATTGTCCATTCCTTTTCTCATGAGTCCCAGAGCTCCGATTACTATTGGTACAGTCTCAGTCTTTATTCCCCACATCCTGTTAATCTCGATCTCCAGGCCCTTGTATTTGGATAATTTCTCGATAATTTTCATGGAGGTGTTTCTCTCAAATGGTGCTGCTATCAATAAGCATACACTTCCTGAATTTCTTGTCTTTTATGATAATATTAGGTCTTTATTATTATTAATAGCAGCAGTATTAGTAGTATAAGTAATAATAGTAGTAATCATAGTAGTACTATAATACTATGTGTATGATACAATGTAGTAAAACAAGTAATATAATAACAAAAATGAAAAAAATTCATATAAGCAATAAAAAGAGCATTATTTGAAATCTCAAGAGAAGGCGAAGATAGTTAATTTCTATTACATGAAATACAGGGAATATGACCCTTATGGTGCAGTCGGTTAGCCCATAACCATATTCGAAAAACGTTTGCTTTCTATCACAACCTGCATGTTTTACGTTTGTGAAATTTACCAAGCTAGGATTTAGTAGCATTTTATACTTATCTTTATATGTAGTTTGTATGACCTAATTTTAGTGAACCGTTTCAAATGGCAGTTGGTCACTTTCTACAATGAATGCCAAATAAATTCTTGGGAGGACCGGGAATAAAGAGAAAAAGGAATTTTTTCAGATGCTCTCCCTGCTAATAGGGGTAATTGATGGCGTCAAGAATGTTGTCAATGCCTGAGCTGATAGTTCGGTACTGGGTAACACAATAGAAGAAAAAAAGCAGAGGGTCACTAAGTAGATACTTCCACTATACTAAATCACTGTATATTCTCGTGGATAAAACTACTTCATATATAGTGCGACCCCAGAATTTGCCTGAATATAGTGAAACCAGTCACCGAAAATGCATGATTTTTAGCCGCTTCAAAAAAAACAAAAAAACCTTTTGTATTGTGTGAACCACTATTTTCTGCGTAAAAGAACTAAGTATGAAATATTCGCATTACACTCGAATATATAGCATACTCGTAAGATCCATTTCAAAACTCCTAA
The DNA here is from genome assembly GCA_903632075.3 of Acanthosepion pharaonis. Taxonomy (NCBI): domain Eukaryota; kingdom Metazoa; phylum Mollusca; class Cephalopoda; order Sepiida; family Sepiidae; genus Acanthosepion; species Acanthosepion pharaonis. The sequence continues at coordinate 63,120 of CAHIKZ030001427.1, read as the reverse complement.
ATAGGGACACAAAGTATGAATCACACAAAGTAATATTGCAGTTTAAAGAACATTATTTACATTATTCAGACTCTTGTCCTCATCTTTGTCGCCATATTTATTACAACGTTTCATAAGTTGTACAAACCAAAAATTCAGGTGGTTAGAATATCGAACTGAACCCTTTATTTTAAAAGAAGGAATGGAGTTAGAAAAAATAGTTCCATGTGCCATGTCTAATGGATGTCAATTATCAGTTATCTCCTTTTAATTCCCCCTCAAAGTTCTCCACCGCCTTTTTATACTCACACTCTTTGGGTCCTGTCACTGGATTCAAAAAGCCTTCATCCAGAGTGTCATGTGTCCTTGAGAAAATCTGTGTATGAAAATCTGGGTTTTATATTATATTCAGAGGGAAATTAGCAGGAGAAACTGATAATTGACATCCATCAAACATTTAAAGTTTTTGGAACTAGAACAGACTACCCCAGTTTAAATAAAGGGTTCAGTTCGACATTTGTTAACCTGAAGAAGGCTGGAGCATACAACGGCCGAAAGGTTGTAATAAATATGATGACAAACATGAGAACAATTCAAAACTTCTAAATAGGGACACAAAGTATGATTTAGAAGGAAATGGAAACCCAATCCTAAAGAGGAAACAAGGATAAAACCTTCTACTCCTGTTCAAAAGACCGGAGAGGAGTGTGAACCTATCTACTGTATTGATAAAAGAAAAAAAATTCAATAGTAAATAAAAGTTCAGAGTTTTAGGAGGAGATGTTAGAAGTATAGAGTTGAAGTAGACTTTAGAAGGAAGTGGAAACCCAATCCTAAAGAGGAAACAAGGATAAACCTTCTACCCTGTTCAAAAGACCGGAGGGAGTGTGAACCTATCTACTCGTATTGATAAAAGAAAAAAGTAATTCAATAGTAAATAAAAAGTTCAGAGTTTTTTCGGAGATGTTAGAAGTATAGAGTTGAAGTAGACTTTAGAAGGAACCGGAAACCCAATCCTAAAGAGGAAACAAGGATAAACCTTCTACTCCTGTTCAAAAGACCAGAGAGGAGTGTGAACCTATCTACTCACCTATTGATAAAAGAAAAAGTAAATTCAATAGTAAATAAAAAGTTCAGAGTTTTAGGAGGAGATGTTAGAAGTATAGAGTTGAAGTAGACTTTAGAAGGAACCGGAAACCCAATCCTAAAAGAGGAAACAAGGATAAACCTTCTACTCCTGTTCAAAAGACCGGAGAGGAACCAAAACCTATCTACTCGTATTGATAAAAGAAAAAGTAATTCAATAGTAAATAAAAGTTCAGAGTTTTTAGGAGGAGATGTTAGAAGTATAGAGTTGAAGTAGACTTTAGAAGGAACCGGAAACCCAATCCTAAAGAGGAAACAAGGGATAAACCTTCTACTCCTGTTCAAAAGACCGAGAGGAGTGTGAACCTATCTACTGTATTGATAAAAGAAAAAAAGTAATTCAATAGTAAATAAAAGTTCAGAGTTTTAGGAGGAGATGTTAGAAGTATAGAGTTGAAGTAGACTTTAGAAGGAACTGGAAACCCAATCCTAAAGAGGAAACAAGGGATAAACCTTCTACTCCTGTTCAAAAAAATTTCAGACCGGAGAGGAGGTGAACCTATCTACTGTATTGATAAAAAAAAAAATTTAATAGTAAATAAAAGTTCAGAGTTTTAGGAGGAGATGTTAGAAGTATAGAGTTGAAGTAGACTTTAGAAGGAACTGGAAACCCAATCCTAAAGAGGAAACAAGGGATAAACCTTCTACTCCTGTTCAAAAGACCAGAGAGGAGGATCTATGTGAACCTATCTACTATTTCAGTATTGATAAAAGAAAAAGTAATTCAATAGTAAATAAAAGTTCAGAGTTTTAGGAGGAGATGTTAGAAGTATAGAGTTGAAGTAGACTTTAGAAGGAACTGGAAACCCAATCCTAAAGAGGAAACAAGGGATAAACCTTCTACTCCTGTTCAAAAGACCAGAGAGGAGTGTGAACCTATCTACTTATGTATTGATAAAAGAAAAAGTAATTCAATAGTAAATAAAAGTTCAGAGTTTTTTCGGAGGAGATGTTAGAAGTATAGAGTTGAAGTAGACTTTAGAAGGAACCGGAAACCCAATCCTAAAGAGGAAACAAGGGATAAACCTTCTACTCCTGTTCAAAAGACCAGAGAGGATGTGAACCTATCTACTCGTATTGATAAAAAAAAAATAATTCAATAGTAAATAAAAGTTCAGAGTTTTTGGAGGAGATGTTAGAAGTATAGAGTTGAAGTAGACTTTAGAAGGAACTGGAAACCCAATCCTAAAGAAACAAGGATAAACCTCTACTCCTGTTCAAAAGACCGAGAGGAGTGAAACCTATCTACTAAGGAAGAAAAAATGTAAATCAATAGTAAATAAAAGTTCAGAGTTTTAGGAGGAGATGTTAGAAGTATAGAGTTGAAGTAGACTTTAGAAGGAACTGGAAACCCAATCCTAAAGAGGAAACAAGGGATAAAAACCTTCTACTCCTGTTCAAAAGACCGAGAGAGAGTGTGAACCTATCTACTGAATGATAAAAGAAAAAAAATTCAATAAATAAAATAAAAGTTCAATAAAATTTCAGGAGATGAGGAAGAAGTTATATAGAGTTGAAGTAGACTTTAGAAGGAACTGGAAACCCAATCCTAAAAGGAAACAAGGGATAAACCTTCTACTCCTGTTCAAAAGACCAGAGAGGAGTGTGAACCTATCTACTCACCTATTGATAAAAAAAAAAAGGGATAATTCAATAGTAAATAAAAGTTCAGAGTTTTAGAGGAGATGTTAGAAGTATAGAGTTGAAGTAGACTTTAGAAGGAACTGGAAACCCAATCCTAAAGAGGAAACAAGGATAAACCTTCTACTCCTGTTCAAAAGACCGGAGAGGAGTCTGAACCTATCTACTGTATTGATAAAAAGAAAAAGTAATTCAATAGTAAATAAAAAACCTTCAGAGTTTTTTAGGAGGAGATGTTAGAAGTATAGAGTTGAAGTAGACTTTAGAAGGAACTGGAAACCCAATCCTAAAGAGGAAACAAGGGATAAACCTTCTACTCCTGTTCAAAAGACCGAGAGGAGTGTGAACCTATCTACTAGAATTGATAAAAAGAAAAAGTAATTCAATAGTAAATAAAAGTTCAGAGTTTTAGGAGGAGATGTTAGAAGTATAGAGTTGAAGTAGACTTTAGAAGGAACCGGAAACCCAATCCTAAAGAGGAAACAAGGGATAAACCTTCTCCTGTTCCTGTTCAAAAGACCAGAGAGGAGAGTGAACCTATCTACTCGTATTGATAAAAGAAAAAGTAATTCAATAGTAAATAAAAGTTCAGAGTTTTAGGAGGAGATGTTAGAAGTATAGAGTTGAAGTAGACTTTAGAAGGAAGTGGAAACCCAATCCTAAAGAGGAAACAAGGGATAAACCTTCTACTCCTGTTCAAAAGACCGGAGAGATGGCAAAACCTATCTACTGTATTGATAAAAGAAAAAAAAATTCAATAGTAAATAAAAGTTCAGAGTTTTAGGAGGAGATGTTAGAAGTATAGAGTTGAAGTAGACTTTAGAAGGAACTGGAAACCCAATCCTAAAGAGGAAACAAGGATAAACCTTCTACCTCCTGTTCAAAAAACCGGAGAGGAATATGGTTAAAAAATTATCTATTCAGTTAGAAGATAAAAGAAAAAATCCTAAATAAATAGTAAATAAAAGTTCAGAAGTTTTTTTTTAGATGTTAGAAGTATAGAGTTGAAGTAGACTTTAGAAGGAACTGAAACCCAATCCTAAAAGGAAACAAAAAGATATAAACCTTCTACTCCTGTTCAAAAATACCAAAGAAAAGAGGTGAACCTAGATGTATAGTATAGAGTTGAAGTAGACTATGAAAAAAAAAAAATTCCTAAAAATAGTAAATAAAAAACTCTTCTACAGAGTTTTTTTGAGGAGAATAGTAAAGTATAGAGTTGAAGTAGACTTTAGAAGGAACTGGAAACCCAATCCTAAAGAGGAAACAAGGGATAAACCTTCTACTCCTGTTCAAAAGTTCAAAAGAAGAGAGGAGACGTGTGGCAAACCTATCTATCGTATTGATTAAAAGAAAAAAAATGTAAATTCAATAGTAAATAAAAGTTCAGAGTTTTTTTTCGGAGATGTTAGAAGTATAGAGTTGAAGTAGACTTTAGAAGAACTGAAACCCAATCCTAAAAGAGGAAACAAGGATAAACCTTCTCTCTCCTGTTCAAAAGACCAAGAGGCAAGTGAACCTATCTACTACGTATTGATAAAAGAAAAAATAATTCAATAGTAAATAAAAAAGTTCAGAGTTTTAGGAGGAGATGTTAGAAGTATAGAGTTGAAGTAGACTTTAGAAGGAACCGGAAACCCAATCCTAAAGAGGAAACAAGGATAAACCTCTACTCCTGTTCAAAAGACCATCAATGAACCTATCTACTCCTATTGAGAAAAAAAAAAGTAATTCAATAGTAAAAAAAAGTTCAGAGTTTTAGGAGGAGATGTTAGAAGTATAGAGTTGAAGTAGACTTTAGAAGGAACTGGAAACCCAATCCTAAAGGAAACAAGGGATAAACCTTCTACTCCTGTTCAAAAGACCGGAGAGGAGTGTGAACCTATCTACTTCGTATTGATAAAAAAAAAAGTAATTCAAATAATAGTAAATAAAAGTTCAGTTTTTTTAGGAGGAGATGTTAGAAGTATAGAGTTTGAACTAGACTTTAGAAGGAACCGGAAACCCAATCCTAAAGAGGAAACAAGGATAAAACCTTCTACTCCTGTTCAAAAGACCGGAGAGATTGATGTGAACCTATCTACTCCTATTGATAAAAAAAAAACCCAATTAAATAGTAAATAAAAAGTCAGAGTTTTTTTAGGAGATGTTAGAAGTATAGAGTTGAAGTAGACTTTAGAAGGAACTGGAAACCCAATCCTAAAGAGGAAAAGGATAATAAACCTTCTACTCCTGTTCAAAAGACCGAGAGGAGGTTAAAGAACTGAAACCTATCTACTTTAGTTTGATAAAAGAAAAAAAATTCAATAGTAAATAAAAAGTTCAGAGTTTTTTTTGAGAGATGTTAGAAGTATAGAGTTGAAGTAGACTTTAGAAGGAACCGGAAACCCAATCCTAAAGAAGAAAACAAGGGATAAACCTTCTACTCCTGTTCAAAAGACCGGAGATCTGATGTGAACCTACCTATGTACTTTGTATTGATAAAAAAAAAAGTAATTCAATAGTAAATAAAAAATTCAGAGTTTTTTTCGGAGGAGATGTTAGAAGTATAGAGTTGAAGTAGACTTTAGAAGAAACTGGAAACCCAATCCTAAAGAAGAAACAAGGGATAAAAACCTACTACTCCTGTTCAAAAAGACCGGAGAGGATGGCAAGAACCTATCTACTCACTATTGATAAAAAAAAAAAAATCAATAGTAAATAAAAAGTTCAGAGTTTTTTCGGTTAGAAGTTAGAGTTGAAGTTGAAAAAACAAAGAACTGAACCGGAAATCCAATCCTAAACAGGAAACAAGGATAAACCTTCTACTCCTGTTCAAAAGACCGGAGAGGAAAGTATACCTATCTCACCTAGAATAAAAAAAAGTAATTCAATAGTAAATAAAAAGTTCAGAGTTTTAGGAGGAGATGTTAGAAGTATAGAGTTGAAGTAGACTTTAGAAGGAACTGGAAACCCAATCCTAAAGAGGAAACAAGGGATAAACCTCTACTCCTGTTCAAAAGACCGAGAGGATGGCAGAAACCTATCTACTCCTATTGATAAAAAAAAAGTAAATTCAATAGTAAATAAAAGTTCAGAGTTTTTTTGGAGATGTTAGAAGTATAGAGTTGAAGTAGACTTTAGAAGGAACTGGAAACCCAATCCTAAAAAGAGGAAACAAGGATAAACCTTCTACTCCTGTTCAAAAGACCGGAGAGGAGTGGAACCTATCTACTATGTATTGATAAAAGAAAAAATGTAATTCAATAGTAAATAAAAGTTCAGAGTTTTAGGAGGAGATGTTAGAAGTATAGAGTTGAAGTAAACTTTAGAAGGAACTGAAACCCAATCCTAAAAAGAGGAAACAAGGGATAAACCTTCTACTCCTGTTCAAAAGACCGGAGAGGAGATGTTTAACCTATCTATAAATTCAATTGAAAAAAAAAAAAAAATCAATAGTAAATAAAAGTTCAGAGTTTTTTTTTTCAGAGTTTTAGGAGATGTTAGAAGTATAGAGTTGAAGTAGACTTTAGAAGGAACTGGAAACCCAATCCTAAAGAGGAAACAAGGGATAAACCTTCTACTCCTGTTCAAAAGACCGGAGAGGAGATGTGAAACCCATCTACTCGTATTGATAAAAAAAAAAGTAAATAAATAGTAAATAAAAGTTCAGAGTTTTTTTTGGAGATGTTAGAAGTATAGAGTTGAAGTAGACTTTAGAAGGAACTGGAAACCCAATCCTAAAAGGAAACAAGGATAAACCTTCTACTCCTGTTCAAAAGACCAGAGAGGAGTGTGAACCTATCTACTGTATTGATAAAAAAAAAAAAACAAAATCAAAATAAATAGTAAATAAAAGTTCAGAGTTTTTTCGAGGAGATGTTAGAAGTATAGAGTTGAAGTAGACTTTAGAAGGAACTGGAAACCCAATCCTAAAGAGGAAACAAGGATAAACCTTCTACTCCTGTTCAAAAAGACCGGAGAGGAGACGTGTGAACCTATATACTGTATTGATAAAAGAAAAAATTCAATAAAAAAAATAGTAAAATAAAAGTTCAAGTAGTTTTTAGGAGGAGATGTTAGAAGTATAGAGTTGAAGTAGACTTTAGAAGGAACTGGAAACCCAATCCTAAAGAGGAAAACAAGGGATAAACCTTCTACTCCTGTTCAAAAGACCTTTCTGAGGAGACCCAATGAATACCTATCTTCTCTTTATTGAGGATAAAAGAAAAAAATTCAATAAAAAAAAAAAAGTTCAGAGTTTTTCGGAGGAGATGTTAGAAGTATAGAGTTGAAGTAGACTTTAGAAGGAACTGGAAACCCAATCCTAAAAGAGGAAACAAGGGATAAACCTTCTACTCCTGTTCAAAAGACCGGAGAATCTGATGGCAACCTATCTATTTAGACACCTAGATTAAAAGAAAAAATCCTAAATAAATAGTAAATAAAAGTTCAGAGTTTTTTTAGGAGATGTTAGAAGTATAGAGTTTTAGGAAGATGTTAGAAGTATAGAGTAGACTTTAGAAGGAACTGGAAACCCAATCCTAAAGAGGAAAAACAAGGATAAACCTTCTACTCCTGTTCAAAAGACCGAGAAAGGAATCTGATGGAAAAAGTATCTACCTATATTGATTGAAAAAAAAAAAATAAATAGTAGGAAATAAAAAAAACAGAGTTTTAGGAGGAACCGTTAGAAGTATAGAAAGAGTTGAAGTAGACTTTAGAAGGAACTGGAAACCCAATCCTAAAAAGTTCAGGAAACAAGGAGATAAACCTTCCTCCCTGTTCAAAAGACTTTAGAAGGAACGTAAAAGCATAACTAAGAGAAACAAGTTTATTACTCTATTAAAAAAAAAAAAAAAATAAATAATTAAAAAAAAATAGTTCAAAAAGTTCAGAGGAGGAGGAGATGTTAGAAGTATAGAGTTGAAGTAGACTTTAGAAGGAACCAAAACCCAATCCTAAAGAGGAAACAAGGATAAACCCTTCTACCCTGTTCAAAAGACCGAGAGGAGACGTTAAAATAGAGTTGATTGATCTACTTTATTGAAAAAAAAAAAAAAATGAAATAAAAACCTTCTATAAAAGTTCAAAAATTTTTTTTTTCGGAGATGTTAGAAGTATAGAGTTGAAGTAGACTTTAGAAAGAACTGGAACCCAATCCTAAAAGAGGAAACAAGGGATAAACCTTCTACTCCTGTTCAAAAGACCGGAGAGGAGTGTTTTAGGAAAAACCTATCTACTCACCTTGATAAAAGAAAAAATAATTCAATAGTAAATAAAAGTTCAGAGTTTTTCCTTTCAGGAGATGTTAGAAGTATAGAGTTGAAAGTAGACTTTAGAAGGAACTGAAACCCAATCCTAAAGAGGAAACAAGGGATAAACCTTCTACTCCTGTTCAAAAGACCAGAGAGGAGTGTGAACCTATCTACTCGTATTGATAAAAAAGAAAAGTAAAATATAGTAAATAAAAGTTCAGAGTTTTTTTGAGGAGATGTTAGAAGTATAGAGTTGAAGTAGACTTTAGAAGGAACTAGAAACCCAATCCTAAAGAGGAAACAAAAGGATAAACCTTCTACTCCTGTTCAAAAACCAATCTGATGGGAGTGTGAACCTATCTACACCTAAAAAGAAAAAAAATCAATAGTAAATAAAAGTTCAGAGTTTTACTCCTGATTTAAAAGTATAGAGTTGAAGTAGACTTTAGAAGGAACTGGAAACCCAATCCTAAAGAGGAAACAAGGATAAAAACTTCTACTCCTGTTCAAAAGACCAGAGAGGAGATGAAACCAATCTACTATTGATAAAAGAAAAAAATAAAATAATAGTAAATAAAAGTTCAGAGTTTTTTGAGGAGATGTTAGAAGTATAGAGTTGAAGTAGACTTTAGAAGGAACTGGAAACCCAATCCTAAAAAAGAGGAAACAAGGGATAAACCTTCTACTCCTGTTCAAAAGACCGGAGAAGGAGATGAACCTATCTACTCGTATTGATAAAAAGAAAAAATAAAAAAATAGTAAATAAAAGTTCAGAGTTTTTTTTGAGGAGATGTTAGAAGTATAGAGTTGAAGTAGACTTTAGAAGGAACTGGAAACCCAATCCTAAAAGAGGAAACAAGGGATAAACCTTCTACTCCTGTTCAAAAGACCGGAGAGGAAGACGTGTAACCTATCTACTCGTATTGATAAAAAAAAAAATAAATCAATAGTAAATAAAAGTTCAGAGTTTTAAAAGACCGGAGGAGATGTTAGAAGTATAGAGTTGAAGTAGACTTTAGAAGGAACCTGGAAACCCAATCCTAAAGAGGAAACAAGGGATAAACCTTCTACTCCTGTTCAAAAGACCAGAGAGGAGGTGAACCTATCTACTTCACGTATTGATAAAAGAAAAAAATAAAATAAATAGTAAATAAAAAGTTCAGAGTTTTTTCGAGAGATGTTAGAAGTATAGAGTTGAAGTAGACTTTAGAAGGAACTGAAACCCAATCCTAAAGAGGAAACAAGGGATAAACCTTCTACTCCTGTTCAAAAGACCTGAGGAGAGATCTAGAGATGAAAAAAGAACCTAAATAAAAGTTCAGAGTTTTAGGAGGAGATAGAAGTTTATTAGAAAAAGAAAAAAAAAACCCAATCAAAAGAGGAAAATAAAATAAACCTTCTACTCCTGTTCAAAAGACCGAGATTTTTTCGGAGGAGAAAGAAAAATAGAAGTATAGAGTTGAAGTTTTAGGAGGAGACTTTAGAAGAAAGTAGACTTAGAAGGAACTGGAAACCAATCCTAAAGAGGAAACAAGATAAAAACTAAAAAGACCATCTAGGAGTCCTGTTCAAAAAAAAGAAAAAATAATTCAATAGTAAATAAAAGTTCAGAGTTTTAGGAGGAAATGTTAGAAGTATAGAGTTGAAGTAGACTTTAGAAGGAACTGGAAACCCAATCCTAAAGAGGAAACAAGGGATAAACCTAAATCCTGTTCAAAAGACCAGAGAGAGTGTGAACAGAGATTTTAATTCAATAGTAAATAAAAGTTCAGAGTTTTATGAGGAGATGTTAGAAGTATAGAGTTGAAGTAGACTTTAGAAGGAACTGGAAACCCAATCCTAAAGAGGAAACAAGGGATAAACCTTCTACTCCTGTTCAAAAAACCCGGAGAGGAGTGTGAACCTATCTATGTTATTGATAAAAAAAAAAAAAAATCAATAGTAAAAAAAAAAGTTCAGAGTTTTTTCGGAGATGTTAGAAGTATAGAGTTGAAGTAGACTTTAGAAGGAACTGAAACCCAATCCTAAAGAGGAAACAAGGATAAACCTTCTACTCCTGTTCAAAAGACCAGAGAGGATGGAACCTATCTATGTTCACTAGTCAGATAAAAGAAAAAGTAATTCAATAGTAAATAAAAGTTCAGAGTTTTTTTGAGGAGATGTTAGAAGTATAGAGTTGAAGTAGACTTTAGAAGGAACTGGAAACCCAATCCTAAAGAGGAAACAAGGATAAACCTTCTACTCCAAAAAAAACAAAAGACCAGGAGAGGATAGAGTGAACCTATCTACTTCAAGGAAAATAAAAAAAAAAAAAAATTAAATAGTAAATAAAAGTTCAGAGTTTTTTTTCGAGATGTTAGAAGTATAGAGTTGAAGTAGACTTTAGAAGGAAACTGAAACCCAATCCTAAAGAGGAAACAAGGGATAAACCTTCTACTCCTGTTCAAAAGACCAGAGAGGAAGTAATGAGAAAGAGAAACCTATCTACTCCTATTGATAAAAAGAAAAAAAGTAAATCAATAGTAAATAAAAAACCTCAGAGTTTTTTTCCGGGAGATGTTAGAAGTATAGAGTTGAAGTAGACTTTAGAAGGAACTGGAAACCCAATCCTAAAGAGGAAAACAAGGGATAAACCTTCTACTCCTGTTCAAAAGACCGGAGAGGAGATGAACCTATCTACCTATAAAAAGTAGAGTTTTAAAAAGAAAAAAAATAATAAATAATAGTAAATAAAAGTTCAGTCCTTTAGAGAAGATGTTAGAAGTATAGAGTTGAAGTAGACTTTAGAAGGAACTGGAAACCCAATCCTAAAAAGAGGAAACAAGGGATAAACCTTCTAATCCTGTTCAAAAGACCAGAGAGGAGTGGAAACCTATCTACTCGTATTGATTAAAAAAAAAGTAAATAAATAGTAAATAAAAAACAAGTAAATTTTTTTAGGAGATGTTAGAAGTATAGAGTTGAAGTAGACTTTAGAAGGAACTGGAAACCCAATCCTAAAGAGGAAACAAGGGATAAACCTTCTACTCCTGTTCAAAAGACCGGAGAGAGAGTGTGAACCTATCTACTATTCATATTGATAAAAGAAAAAATAAATTCAATAGTAAATAAAAGTTCAGAGTTTTTTCGGAGATGTTAGAAGTATAGAGTTGAAGTAGACTTTAGAAGGAACTGGAAACCCAATCCTAAAGAGGAAACAAGGATAAACCTCTACTCCTGTTCAAAAGACCAGAGAGAGAGGCAAGAAAAGATACCTATATCTACTCCTATTGATAAAAAAAAAAAAAATAATAGGAAAAAAAAAAGTTCAGAGTTTTAGGAGGAGATGTTAGAAGTATAGAGTTGAAGTAGACTTTAGAAGGAACTGGAAACCCAATCCTAAAAAGAGGAAACAAGGGATAAACCTTCTACTCCTGTTCAAAAAGACCGGAGAGGAGAATCTGAAACCATACCTACTAAATATTGATAAAAAGAAAAAAAGTAATTCAATAGTAAATAAAAGTTCAGAGTTTTTTTGAGAGATGTTAGAAGTATAGAGTTGAAGTAGACTTTAGAAGGAACTGGAAACCCAATCCTAAAGAGGAAAACAAGGGATAAACCTTCTACTCCTGTTCAAAAAGACCAGAGAATCTGATGTGAACCTATAGATGTTAGAACCTAGAGTATTTAGAAGGAACTGGAAATAAAAAAAGAGAAAAAAAAATAAATAAATAGTAGTAAAAAAGTTCAGAGTTTTTTTTGGAAATGTTAGAAGTATAGAGTTGAAGTAGACTTTAGAAGGAACCGGAAACCCAATCCTAAAGAGGAAAACAGGGATAAACCTTCTACTCCTGTTCAAAAGACCGGAGAGAAAGTGAGAGGAGCAAAACCTATCTACTCATATTGATAAAAAAAAAAAAAAAATTCAATAGTAAATAAAAAAATTTCAGAGTTTTAGGAGGAGATGTTAGAAGTATAGAGTTGAAGTAGACTTTAGAAGGAACTGGAAACCCAATCCTAAAGAGGAAACAAGGGATAAACCTTCTACTCCTGTTCAAAAGACCAGAGAGGAGTGTGAACCTATCTTCACTTGAATAGATAAAAAAAAAATAATTCAAATAGTAAATAAAAGTTCAGAGTTTTTCAAAGAGGAGATGTTAGAAGTATAGAGTTGAAGTAGACTTTAGAAGGAACTGGAAACCCAATCCTAAAGAGGAAAACAAGGGATAAACCTTCTACTCCTGTTCAAAAGACCGGAGAGGAGATGGAACCTCTACCTATCTACTTGATTGATAAAAAAAAAAATGTAAAATTCAATAAAAAAGTTCAGAGTTTTTTGGAGGAGATGTTAGAAGTATAGAGTTGAAGTAGACTTTAGAAGGAACTGAAAACCCAATCCTAAAGAGGAAAAACAGGATAAACCTTCTACTCCTGTTCAAAAGACCAGAGAGGAGAAGTGAACCTATCTAACTATCTACTGTATTGGATAAAAAAAAAAAAATTCAATAGTAAATAAAAGTTCAGAGTTTTAGGAGGAGATGTTAGAAGTATAGAGTTGAAGTAGACTTTAGAAGGAACTGGAAACCCAATCCTAAAAAGGAAACAAGGGATAAACCTTCTACTCCTGTTCAAAAGACCAGAGAGGAGGATGTGAACCATCTACTGTATTGATAAAAAGAAAAAATATAATTCAATAGTAAATAAAAGTTCAGAGTTTTTAGGAGGAGATGTTAGAAGTATAGAGTTGAAGTAGACTTTAGAAGGAACTGGAAACCCAATCCTAAAGAGGAAACAAGGGATAAACCTTCTACTCCTGTTCAAAAGACCGGAGAGGAGATGGCAAAATACCTATCTACTCGTATTGATAAAAGAAAAAATAAATTCAATAGTAAATAAAAGTTCAGAGTTTTTTTGAGAGATGTTAGAAGTATAGAGTTGAAGTAGACTTTAGAAGGAACTGGAAACCCAATCCTAAACAGGAAACAAAGATAAACCTTCTACTCCTGTTCAAAAGACCAGAGAGGAAGAGAAGTAAATAAGTTGAACCTATCTTCTACCCATTGAAGAAAAAAAAGTAAAGGAAATAAGGAATAAAAAAACTTCAGAGTTTTAGGAGGAGATGTTAGAAGTATAGAGTTGAAGTAAACTTTAGAAGGAACTGGAAACCCAATCCTAAAGAGGAAACAAGGGATAAACCTTTAGAAGGAACTCCTGTTCAAAAGACCCTTTAATCTGTTCAAAAGACCAAGAATAAACCTATCTACTCGTATTGATAAAAGAAAAAAAAATAAATAGTAAATAAAAGTTCAGAGTTTTAGGAGGAGATGTTAGAAGTATAGAGTTGAAGTAGACTTTAGAAGGAACTGGAAACCCAATCCTAAACAAGAAAAAGGATAAACCTTCTACTCCTGTTCAAAAGACCAGAGAGGAGTGTGAAACCTATCTACTGTTCACCTAAAAGAAAAAAATTAATTCAAAAAAAAAAAATAAAAGTTCATAGTTTAGGAGGAGATGTTAGAAGTATAGAGTTGAAGTAGACTTTAGAAGGAACTGGAAACCCAATCCTAAAGAGGAAACAAGGGATAAACCTTCTACTCCTGTTCAAAAAAACCAGAGAGAGAGGAGTGTGAACCCTATCTACTCGTATTGATAAAAAGAAAAAATAATTCAATAGTAAATAAAAGTTCAGAGTTTTTTTGAGGAGATGTTAGAAGTATAGAGTTGAAGTAGACTTTAGAAGGAACTGGAAACCCAATCCTAAAGAGGAAAAACAAGGATAAACCTTCTACTCCTGTTCAAAAGACCAGAGAGGAGTGGTGAACCTATCTACTCGTATTGATAAAAGAAAAAAAATTCAATAGTAAAAAAAAAGTTCAGAGTTTTAGGAGGAGATGTTAGAAGTATAGAGTTGAAGTAGACTTTAGAAGGAACTGGAAACCCAATCCTAAAGAGGAAACAAGGGATAAACCTTCTACTCCTGTTCAAAAGACCAGAGAGGAGAGGAGTGTGAACCTATCTACTCGTATTGATAAAAGAAAAAAAAAATAAATAAAATAGTAAATAAAAGTTCAGAGTTTTAGGAGGAGATGTTAGAAGTATAGAGTTGAAGTAGACTTTAGAAGGAACCGGAAACCCAATCCTAAAGAGGAAACAAGGGATAAACCTTCTACCTGTTCTGTTCAAAAGACCGGAGAGGAGTGTAAAACCTATCTTTACTAGTAAAAAGAAAAGTTATTGATAAAAAAAAGATGTTAAAGTCCTAATTAAATAGTAAAAAAAAGTTCTGTTCAGTTTTTTTCGGAGATGTTAGAAGTATAGAGTTGAAGTAGACTTTTAGAAGGAACTGGAAACCCAATCCTAAAGAGGAAACAAGGGATAAACCTTCTACTCCTGTTCAAAAGACCCTAAAGAGGAGGAGAAGGATAAACAACTATCTTCACTCGTATTGAAAAAAAAAAAAAAAATAGTAAATAAAAAATAGTTCAGAGTTTTTTTAGAGGAGAGATTTAGAAGTATAGAGTTGAAGTAGACTTTAGAAGGAACTGGAAACCCAATCCTAAAGAGGAAACAAGGATAAACCTTCTACTCCTGTTCAAAAGACCGGAGGAGTGTTAACCTATCTACTTGAAGTATATTGATAAAAAAAAAAATGTAAATAAATAGTAAATAAAAAGTTCAGAAGTTTTAGGAGGAGATGTTAGAAGTATAGAGTTGAAGTAGACTTTAGAAGGAACCGGAAACCCAATCCTAAAGAGGAAACAAGGGATAAACCTTCTACTCCTGTTCAAAAGACCGGAGAGAGGAGTGTGAACCTATCTACTGTATTGATAAAAAAAAAAAAATAAAATAAATAGTAAATAAAAGTTCAGAGTTTTTTGAGGAGATGTTAGAAGTATAGAGTTGAAGTAGACTTTAGAAGGAACCAAAAACCCAATCCTAAAGAGGAAACAAGGGATAAACCTTCTACTCCTGTTCAAAAAACCGGAGAGAGACGTGAACCTATCTACTTGTATTTCACCTGAAAAAGAAAAAAAAATTCAATAGTAAATAAAAGTTCAGAGTTTTTTCAGAGATGTTATGTTAGAAGTATAGAGTTGAAGTAGACTTTAGAAGGAACTGGAAACCCAATCCTAAAGAGGAAACAAGGGATAAACCTTCTACTCCTGTTCAAAAAACCGGAGAGAGTTTTTGAACCTATCTAGTTCACTTTGAAAAAAGAAAAAAATAAATAAAAAATAAAAAGTTCAGTGTTTTAAAATAGGAGTTTTAGGAGGAGACGTTAGAAGTATAGAGTTGAAGTAGACTTTAGAAGGAACTGGAAACCCAATCCTAAACAGGAAACAAGGGATAAACCTTCTACCTGTTCAAAAGACCGGAGAGGAAGGATGGAGAACCTATCTACTCGTATTGATAAAAAAAAAAAAACAAATTCAATAAATAAAAAAAGTTCAGAGTTTTAGGAGGAGATGTTAGAAGTATAGAGTTGAAGTAGACTTTAGAAGGAACTGGAAACCCAAATCCTAAAGAGGAAACAAGGGATAAACCTTCTACTCCTGTTCAAAAGACCAGAGAGAGAGTAAATTAACCTATCTACTCCTTATTGATAAAAAAAAAAAATTCAAATAGTAAATAAAAAAAAGTTCAGAGTTTTTTTTAGGACCAGGAGATGTTAGAAGTATAGAGTTGAAGTAGACTTTAGAAGGAACTGGAAACCCAATCCTAAAGAGGAAACAAGGGATAAACCTTCTACTCCTGTTCAAAAGACCAGAATCTGATGAAACCATACCTATCTTCACCTATTGATAAAAAAAAAAGTAATTCAAAAGTAAATAAAAGTTCAGAGTTTTTTCGGAGATGTTAAGTATAGAGTTGAAGTAGAACTTTAGAAGGAACTGGAAACCCAATCCTAAAGAGGAAACAAGGGATAAAAAAGGAAAAACCTATCTATGTTATTGATAAAAAAAAAAAGTAATTAAATAGTAAATAAAAGTTCAGAGTTTTTAGAGAGATGTTAGAAGTATAGAGTTGAAGTAGACTTTAGAAGGAACCTGGAAACCCAATCCTAAAGAGGAAACAAGGGATAAACCTTCTACTCCTGTTCAAAAGACCAAAGAGGAGTGTGAAAAGTCTACTCTAATTGATAAAAAAAAAAAAAATAATTCAATAGTAAATAAAAGTTCAGAGTTTTAGGAGGAGATGTTAGAAGTATAGAGTTGAAGTAGACTTTAGAAGGAACTGGAAACCCAATCCTAAAGAGGAAAACAAGGGATAAACCTTCTACTCCTGTTCAAAAGACCAGAATCTGGAGGCAAGAACCTATCTACTCGTATTGATAAAAGAAAAAATAAATCAATAGTAAATAAAAAGTTCAGAGTTTTTTCGAGGAGATGTTAGAAGTATAGAGTTGAAGTAGACTTTAGAAGGAACTGGAAACCCAATCCTAAAGAGGAAACAAGGATAAACCTTCTACTCCTGTTCAAAAGACCAGAATCTGGAGGTGAAAGCATACCTATTTGATAAAAGAAAAAAATGTAATTCAATAGTAAATAAAAGTTCAGAGTTTTAGGAGGAGATGTTAGAAGTATAGAGTTGAAGTAGACTTTAGAAGGAACTGGAAACCCAATCCTAAAGAGGAAACAAGGGATAAACCTTCTACCCTGTTCAAAAGAAAAAGGGCAAAACCTAGATCAAATCTACTTTATTGATAAAAGAAAAAAATAAATAAAGTAAATAAAAGTTCAGAGTTTTTGGAGAGATGTTAGAAGTATAGAGTTGAAGTAGACTTTAGAAGGAACTGGAAACCCAATCCTAAAAAGAGGAAACAAGGGATAAACCTTCTCCCTGTTCAAAAGACCTGAGAGGAAGTGTGAACCTATCTACTGTAGGATAAAAAAGAAAAAAGAATTCAATAGTAAATAAAAGTTCAGAGTTTTAGGAGGAGATGTTAGAAGTATAGAGTTTAAGTAGACTTTAGAAGGAACCAATCCTAAACAGGAAAAAGGATAAACCTTCTACTCCTGTTCAAAAGACCAGAGAGAGGTGAACCTATCTATCTATTAGAAGTATAATTCAATAGTTGAAAAAGTTCAGACTTTAGGAGGAGATGTTAGAAGTATAGAAAGTTTAGAAGGAATTAGAAGGAACCGGAAACCCAATCCTAAACAGGAAACAAGGGATAAACCTTCTATACTCCTGTTCAAAAGACCGGAGAGGAGTGTGAACCTATCTACTCGTATTGAGAAAAAAACAAAAAAAATTAAATAATAGTAAATAAAAGTTCAGAGTTTTTTTTCAGGAGATGTTAGAAGTATAGAGTTGAAGTAGACTTTAGAAGGAACCCAAACCCAATCCTAAAGAGGAAACAAGGATAAAACCTTCTACTCCTGTTCAAAAAACCTATCTGTTTGAAGGAAAAAAAAAAATTCAATAGTAAATACCTATTTCACTTTTTAGGAGATGATAAAAGAAAAAAGTAAATAAATAGTAAATAAAAAAAAGGGAGAAACCTTTTTCAAAGGAGACGTTAGAAGTATAGAGTTGAAGTAGACTTTAGAAGGAACTGGAAACCAATCCTAAAGAGAAACAGGAGACAAACCTAGATAAAAAGACTTTAGAAGGAACTGTTCAAAAAAAAAAAGAGTTATGGAGGAAAGGATAACCTATCTACTCCTATTCAAAAAAAAAAGAAAAATCTAATTCAAAAAAAAAAAAAATAAAAATAAAAAGTTCAGAGTTTTAGGAGGAGATGTTAGAAGTATAGAGTTGAAGTAGACTTTAGAAGGAACTGGAAACCCAATCCTAAACAGAAAACAAGGGATAAACTTTCTACTCCTGTTCAAAAGACCCAAGAGAGGAAGTGTGAACCTATCTACTCCTATTGATAAAAAAAAAAAATCCTAATTCAATAGTAAATAAAAGTTCAGAGTTTTTAGGAGGAGATGTTAGAAGTATAGAGTTGAAGTAGACTTTAGAAGGAACTGGAAACCCAATCCTAAAGAGGAAACAAGGGATAAACCTTCTCCTCCTGTTCAAAAGACCAGAGAGGAGATGTAAACCTATCTACTGATATTGATAAAAGAAAAAAAATCCTAAACAGGATAGTAAATAAAAGTTCAGAGTTTTTTTACCGGAGGAGATGTTAGAAGTATAGAGTTGAAGTAGACTTTAGAAAGAACTGGAAACCCAATCCTAAAGAGGAAACAAGGGATAAACCTTCTACTCCTGTTCAAAAGACCGGAGAGGAGAGTGAACCTATCTACTTTCAAAATTGATAAAAAAAAAAAAAATTCAATAGTAAATAAAAGTTCAGAGTTTTTTTTGGAGATGTTAGAAGTATAGAGTTGAAGTAGACTTTAGAAGGAACTGGAAACCCAATCCTAAAAGAGGAAAAACAAGGGATAAACCTTCTACTCCTGTTCAAAAAGACCGGAGAGGAGATGTGAAATTGATCTACTAGTTTAGATTGAAAAAGAAAAATAAAAATAAATAGTAAATAAAAGTTCAGAAAAGACCGGGGAGGAGATGTTAGAAGTATAGAGTTGAAGTAGACTTTAGAAGGAACTGGAAACCAATCCTAAAGAGGAAACAAGGGATAAACCTTCTAAATAGACTGTTCAAAAGACTGGAGAGATGGTGAACCTATCTACTAGTATTGATAAAAGAAAAAAAAATTCAAAATAGTAAATAAAAGTTCAGAGTTTTTTGAGGAGATGTTAGAAGTATAGAGTTGAAGTAGACTTTAGAAGGAACTGGAAACCCAATCCTAAAGAGGAAACAAGGGATAAACCTTCTCCTCCTGTTCAAAAAGACCAGAGAGGAGTGTTAACCTATCTACTTTATTGATTGAAAATTAAAAAAAATAAAAATAGTAAATAAAAGTTCAGTAAATTGAAGTTTTTCGGAGATGTTAGAAGTATAGAGTTGAAACAAGACTTTAGAAGGAACCGGAAACCCAATCCTAAAGAGGAAACAAGGGATAAACCTTCTACTCCTGTTCAAAAGACCAGAGAGATGTTAGAAGTATAGAGTTGAACTATCTACTCGTATTGAAAAAAAAAAAAAAAAAAATTCAAACAGGTTAAATAAAAAAAATTTCAGATTTTAAAAGACCGGAGAGGAGATGTTAGAAGTATAGAGTTGAAGTAGACTTTAGAAGGAACTGAAACCCAATCCTAAAAAGGAAAACAAGGGATAAACCTTCTACTCCTGTTCAAAAGACCAGAGAGGAGTGTAAACCTATCTACTCGTATTGATAAAAGAAAAAAAAATAAATAGTAAATAAAAGTTCAGAGTTTTTTCGGAGATGTTAGAAGAAGTATAGAGTTGAAGTAGACTTTAGAAGGAACTGAAACCCAATCCTAAAGAGGAAAACAAGGGATAAACCCCTCTACCCTGTTCAAAAGACCGGAGAGGATGGATAAACCTATCTACTCCTATTGATAAAAAAAAAAAAAAATAGTAAATAAAAGTTCAGAGTTTTTTCGGAGATGTTAGAAGTATAGAGTTGAAGTAGACTTTAGAAGGAACTGGAAACCCAATCCTAAACAGGAAACAAGGATAAACCTTCTACTCCTGTTCAAAAGACAAAGAGAAAATGGCAAACCTATCTATGTATTTTAGAAAAAGTAAATCAATAGTAAATAAAAGTTCAGAGTTTTTTCGGAGATGTTAGAAGTATAGAGTTGAAGTAGACTTTAGAAGGAACTGGAAACCCAATCCTAAAGAGGAAAAGAGATAAACCTTCTACTCCTGTTCAAAAGACCGGAGAGAGTGATGAAAGTATACCTATATTCACTGTATTGATAAAAAAAAAAAATAATTAAATAGTAAATAAAAGTTCAGAGTTTTTTTTCGGAGATGTTAGAAGTATAGAGTTGAAGTAGACTTTAGAAGGAACCGGAAACCCAATCCTAAAGAGGAAACAAGGGATAAACCTTCTACTCCTGTTCAAAAGACCAGAGAGATGGCAAGTGAACCTATCTACTCGTATTGATAAAAAAAAAAAAGTAATTCAATAGTAAATAAAAAGTTCAGAGTTTTAGGAGGAGATGTTAGAAGTATAGAGTTGAAGTAGACTTTAGAAGGAACTGGAAACCCAATCCTAAAGAGGAAACAAGGGATAAACCTTCTACTCCTGTTCAAAAGACCAGAGAGGAGTGTTAAAATATCTACTGTATTGATAAAAAAAAAAAAATTCAATAGTAAATAAAAGTTCAGAGTTTTAGGAGGAGATGTTAGAAGTATAGAGTTGAAGTAGACTTTAGAAGGAACTGGAAACCCAATCCTAAAGAGGAAACAAGGGATAAACCTTCTCCTCCTGTTCAAAAGACCAGAGAGGAGTGTGAACCTATCTACTCGTATTGATAAAAGAAAAAAATCTAAATTCAATAGTAAATAAAAGTTCAGAGTTTTAGGAGGAGATGATAGAAGATAGAGTTGAAGTAGACTTTAGAAGGAACTGGAAACCCAATCCTAAAGAGGAAACAAGGATAAACCTTCTACTCCTGTTCAAAAGACCAGAGAGGATGTAAACCTATCTATTTCACCTTTGATAAAAGAAAAAAAAAATAATTCAATAGTAAATAAAAAACCTTCAGAGTTTTTTCGAGGAGATGTTAGAAGTATAGAGTTGAAGTAGACTTTAGAAGGAACTGGAAACCCAATCCTAAAAAGGGAAACAAGGGATAAACCTTCTACTCCTGTTCAAAAAGACCAGAGAGGAGTTAATGTGAACCTATCTACCTCTGTATTGATAAAAGAAAAAATGTAATTCAATAGTAAATAAAAAGTTCAGAGTTTTAGGAGGAGATGTTAGAAGTATAGAGTTGAAGTAGACTTTAGAAGGAACTGGAAACCCAATCCTAAAGAGGAAACAAGGATAAAACCTTCTACTCCTGTTCAAAAGACCGGAGAGGAAAGTGAACCTATCTACTCGTATTGATAAAAAAAAAGTAATTCAATAGTAAATAAAAAGTTCAGAGTTTTTTTCGGAGGAGATGTTAGAAGTATAGAGTTGAAGTAGACTTTTAGAAGGAACTGGAAACCCAATCCTAAAAAAGGAAAACAAGGGATAAACCTTCTACTCCTGTTCAAAAGACCAGAGAGGAGATGTGAACCTATCTATAGAGTTGTATTGATAAAAGAAAAAACCCAATTCAATAGTAAATAAAAGTTCAGAGTTTTTTTCGGAGATGTTAGAAGTATAGAGTTGAAGTAGACTTTAGAAGGAACTTTAGAAACCCAATCCTAAAAGAAAGAAAACAAGGATAAAAAGCCTTCTACTCCTGTTCAAAAAAAAAAAGACCAGAGAGGAGACGTTAACCATATCTACTTAGTATTGATAAAAAGAAAAAAATAAAAAAAATAGTAAATAAAAAAAAAAAAGTTTTAAAAGTTTAGAGGAGATGTTAGAAGTATAGAGTTGAAGTAGACTTTAGAAGGAACCGGAAACCAATCCTAAAGAAAACAAGGAAAATTCTACTCCTGTTCAAAAGACCAGGATAAACCTTCTACTCCTGTTCAAAAGAAATAAAAAAGAGAGGAGAGGAGATGTTAGAACCTAGAGTTGAAGTAGACTTTAGAAGGAATTGAATCCTAAAAGAGAAAAGGAAAACCTAAATTTCAAAAGAGTAAATAAAAAAAAAAGAGTAATTCAATTTAAATAAAATTTCAGAGAGATTAGAGAAGTATAGAGTTGAAGTAGACTTTAGAAAACCCAACCTGGAAACCCAATCCTAAAGAGGAAACAAGGGATAAACCTTCTACTCCTGTTCAAAAAAAAAAATAATTCCGGAGAAATAAAAAAGTGAACCTATCTACCTATTGAAGTAGACTAAAAAAATCCTAAAAAACAAATAAATAATAGTAAATAAAAAGACCAGAGTTTTAGGAGGAAGATTAGAGAAGTATAGAGTTGAAGTTTTAGGAGACTTTAGAAGGAACTGGAAACCCAATCCTAAACCCAATCCTAAAGAGGAAACAAGGATAAACCTTCTACTCCTGTTCAAAAGACCAGAACCTATCTGAGGAGTAATTCAAACCTATCTACTTAGAAGTTAGAGTTGAAGTAGACTTTAGAAGGAAGTGGAAACCCATTTAAGATAAAAAGTAAAAGTAAAAGAAAAAGTTCAAAAGTAAATAAAATAGATTTGAAGTAGACTTTTTTCGGAGATGTTAAAAGTATAGAACCTGAAAAGAAAAAAAAGAAAAGAAATTCAATAGTAAATAAAAGTTCAATCCTAAAGATGTTAGAAACAAGGGATAAACCTTCTAACTCCCAATCAAAAAGACCAAAAAGGATAAAAACCCAATCCTATTCAAAAGACCATTGATAAAAAAAAAAAAAACTAATTCAATAGTAAATAAAAGTTCAGAGTTTTAGGAGGAGATGTTAGAAGTATAGAGTTGAAGTAGACTTTAGAAGGAACTGGAAACCCAATCCTAAAAAGGAAACAAGGGATAAACCTTCTACTCCTGTTCAAAAGACCAGAGAGGAGTGTGAACCTATCTACTATGTATTGATAAAAAAAAAAAAAATAATTCAATAGTAAATAAAAGTTCAGAGTTTTAGGAGGAGATGTTAGAAGTATGTTGAGTTGAAGTAGACTTTAGAAGGAACTGGAAACCCAATCCTAAAGAGGAAACAAGGGATAAACCTTCTACTCCTGTTCAAAAGACCGGAGAGGAGTGTGAACCTATCTACTGTATTGATAAAAAAAAAAATAATTCAATAGTAAATAAAAGTTCAGAGTTTTTTTTTAGGAGATGTTAGAAGTATAGAGTTGAAGTAGACTTTAGAAGGAACTGGAAACCCAATCCTAAAGAGGAAACAAGGGATAAACCTTCTACTCCTGTTCAAAAGACCAGAGAGGAAACAAGAACCTATCTACTCGTATTGATAAAAGAAAAAAAAGTAATTCAATAGTAAATAAAAGTTCAGAGTTTTAGGAGGAGATGTTAGAAGTATAGAGTTGAAGTAGACTTTAGAAGGAACTGGAAACCCAATCCTAAAGAGGAAACAAGGGATAAACCTTCTACTCCTGTTCAAAAGACCAGAGAGGAGGAAACCTATCTACTCTATATTGATAAAAAAAAAAAAAAATTCAATAGTAAATAAAAGTTCAGAGTTTTAGGAGGAGATGTTAGAAGTATAGAGTTGAAGTAGACTTTAGAAGGAACTGGAAACCCAATCCTAAAAAAGAGGAAACAAGGATAAACCTTCTACTCCTGTTCAAAAGACCAGAGAGGAGTGTGAACCTATCTAATCATATTGATAAAAGAAAAAGTAATTCAATAGTAAATAAAAAGTTCAGAGTTTTAGGAGGAGATGTTAGAAGTATAGAGTTGAAGTAGACTTTAGAAGGAATTTGAAAACCCAATCCTTTTAGGAAACAAATCGATAAACCTTCTACTCCTGTTCAAAAAAATTTAATAAAATAAACCTATCTTTTATTGATAAAAAAAAAATGATCAAATTTTATAAAAAAATTCATTTTAGATGATGAAAGAATGGATCCAAAAAATTTTTTTAAAATTAACTGAAAAAAATTAAAAAATATTTTAATAAACCTTCCTTTTTTTCTAAATTGATCTTAAAAAATTTAAAACATAAATAATTTTAATATTCCAATAGAAAAAAAAAATGTCAATAAATGAAATGTTTCATTTTTTTTTAATTTTAACTTTTGAAAATAATTTGAAATGTGGCTTAAGATTTACAATTAAATGTTAAAAAGGATATTTGTAAAAGATGTGAAAAGTTGAGAAATAAAAAAAAGAGTTAATTTATTGACATTTAAAATAAAAGAATTAAACAATAATTTTTAATTTAGGATTTATTCTTTATATTTCTATTTTTATTCTGAAAAATGATCCTTTTTCTAAATTTTAAAATGTTTTCCAAAAATTTATTATTGAAAACAAAAAACATAAGACAAATATTTTTTGTGTGTTATTAGAAAAATTAAAATAATAGGAAATAAAA
Organism: Acanthosepion pharaonis; assembly: GCA_903632075.3. Taxonomy (NCBI): domain Eukaryota; kingdom Metazoa; phylum Mollusca; class Cephalopoda; order Sepiida; family Sepiidae; genus Acanthosepion; species Acanthosepion pharaonis. The sequence goes on along the minus strand of CAHIKZ030001427.1, from coordinate 39,156 downwards.
AAAAGTTTTAAAAGAATGTTAAAATAGGAAAGTTCAAGAAAGGATAAATGTCAATTGTAAAAAAAATAAATTTTGTAATTCTTTAAAAAAGAACACTATTTTCGGAATATGATTAAAAAACAAAGATATGTTTTTTGATATTTTCACAGTTTTGAAAATTTAATTATCTAAAAGTAAATTTAAAGAGGATAGAAAATGACAAATTGCAATCAAAAATGGTTGCTATTTTGATAAATGCAAAAATCTGGTATCATTTTTTAATGTTCATTTAATCTTTTTTTAATATTATTCAAACTTAATGTCCTTATCTTTCACATTTGAGTCTTATTCATTTTTCAAACTTCGAATTTTAATATCTGTCTATTTTAAAAATATTTTTTAATATTTAAACAAATATTTTGAGAAATGTGAATTATTTGGAAATATTGTATTGTTTTAATGTTTGTTGCAATTTATTTAAAAAACATTTTATTTTCCTTTTTGTCTAGGATTTTTGTTTTTGATTTAAAAACTATTTTTTTTATTTGGAATTGTGAATTAGGAATTTGAAGATAAATATTTATTAAATATTTCTGTTAATTTTCAGTATCTGTCTATATTTCAATTTATTATTATGTACATTTATTTACATTATTTGGAATATTGTATTGTCCTAATTTTTGTTGCCATATTTAAAATTTGCACATCTTAGCAAAATTCAGTATCTGTGAAATTTGAGATCTTATTAATTAAACTTTATTTATATTATTTGGACTATTGTCCTTATCTTTGTCGTCATATTTATTTACAATTGATCGGCTTTCAGTATCTTTTCTATATTTCTGAGATGAGGTATTATGTACACTATTTACATTATTTGGAAGTATTGTTATTGTCCTAATGTTTGTTGCCATATTTTTTACAACATCTTTTAATTTTCAGTATCTGTCTAAATTTGAGATGTTATTATGTAAACTATTTACATTATTTGGACTATTGCCCCTCATCTTTTTAAAATATTTATTACAATGTTTCGGTTTTCAGTATCTGTCTATATTTCTGAGATGAGGTTATTATGTTTAACTATTTACATTATTTGGAGTATTGTATTGTCCTAATGTTTGTTGCCATATTTATTATAAATATCTTTGGCCCTTCAGTATCTGTCTAAATTTGAGATGTTATTATGTAAACTATTTACATTATTTGGACTATTGCCCTCATCTTTGTCGCCATATTTATTACAATGTTTCGGCCTTTCAGTATCTGTCTATATTTCTGAGATGAGGTATTATGTACACTATTTACATTATTTGGAGTATTGTATTGTCCTAATGTTTGTTGCCATATTTATTACAACATCTTGGCCCTTCAGTATCTGTCTAAATTTGAGATGTTATTATGTAAACTATTTACATTATTTGGACTATTGCCCTCATCTTTGTCGCCATATTTATTACAATGTTTCGGCCTTTCAGTATCTGTCTATATTTCTGCGATGAGGTATTATGTACAAATCTATTTACATTATTTGGGATATTGTATTGTCCTAATGTTTGTTGCCATATTTATTACAAATATCTTGGCCTTTCAGTATCTGTTAAAATGAGATGTTATTATGTAAACTATTTTACATTATTTGGACTATTGCCCTCATCTTTTGTCGCCATATTTATTACAATGTTTCGGCCTTTCAGTATCTGTCTATATTTCTGCGATGAGGTATTATGTACACTATTTACATTATTCAGACTTCATCTTTGTAACAATATTTATTACAACGTTTCGGCCATTGTACACTCTGGTCTTCTTCTGATGGTCGGAATGTCAAACTGAGCCCTTTATTTCACTCACTGGAGTAGACTGTTCCAGTTCCATGTGACATGTTTAATGGATGTCAGTTATCAGTTATCTCCTGTTAATTTCTCTCTGAATATAATATAATACTCAGTCTGGACATACACAGATGTCCTCAAGGCCACATGGCACAGTGGATAAAGGTGTTGGTTAGATCCAGTGGCAAAACCCAAAGAGTGTGAGTTCAATACCTGGTTAAGGTAGTGGAGAACTTTGAGAGGTTTCAGTTCGACATTCCAACCACCTGAAGAAGGCTGGAGCATACAACAGCCGAAACGTTGTAAGAAATATGGCGACAAAGATGATGACAATAGTTTGAATAATGTAAATAATGTACATAATACCTCATCTCAGAAATATAGACAGATACTCTTTTCTTTGTTTCTATCAAAATTGTCATGTTTCTGAGCAATGACAAAGGTTTACAGAAAATGGAAACAAAAAGTACACTTACACTTAATATCAAGAAGAGAGCTGAAATATCTGGAGCACATAAGGAGAAAGGAGGGCTTGAAGAAATTTAAGTTTAAGATGTATTGAAGGCAAGAAAGAGAAAAAATAACCTAAATAATTAGCTTGTATAAATGGTTGGCAAAAATGGATTAGGAAAGATACAATTGACAGGAAATTGTAGAGAGTCATGATCGGCCACATCCTGAATGGACACAAACATAGAAGAAGAAAAAATGAATAAAATATATTGAAAAAAAGAATAGAAAAAATTAATTAGGATGATACAGATGACAGATTTTTGCAGAAAAGATATTAACATTGATTTTTCTTTTGCTTGTGTACATAGATTATAAATGCGTACATAGGTTTAACTACTCCTTCACATTTATGTAAGAATATATTTCACACATATATTAAACAAATCTTCTATTTTTAACCAACATAACCACAAAATTACTCAAAGCTGAATTTTCAAGTTTTCCTGAAATTAAATAAGGTAGGGGTAACAGATGTAAAGCAAAAATATTTTTACCATGACTTTTTAAGAAACAAATATTTCAAAAATAATTTCATTCATTTTGGAGTAAGTTCTGAAAGTTTCATTAAAATCTGACAATTATTTCATTTTTGCTAGAATTTCTAAATTAATGTTTTTCAAATGAAAGAAGTGCTAAAAAACTAATGCTAAATATTATGTGACCACTGATATAACAAAAAACAAAATTTTTAACCAAAATTTCAAACCTGCTAGAAAAGATTAAATATTTTTTTAAAAATAATTAAAAAATATTTTGATCTTCCTTCTTGATAATAACATAAAAGTTTGGGTAAGTTTTCATTATACTTTTCTGTTTCTTTGACAAATTATTGAAGTTATGTAAACAAAAAGAATGAAAATATGTTAACACATCTCACCTTTGTGTTGTAATAACATTTGTATTGTAAGTTATAATCTAAGATTAGGATTTAAGGTATTTTATCGGGATCACTTTTAGAAGATACAAATTTTGATATATGTAAAGTAGAAAAGAAGTTCCTGTTGAACTGGTCACAATTGCCAATTTTTGACATTTCCTTTTATACTTTATATCTGTATTTAATTTAATTTAAACCAATAAAACAAAAAATGAACTATATATATGGAACATGCAGTTGCAGGAAAATCCAAATATTTTCCTATCACATGAGCCAACAGCAAGTCATTCAAGGAACACATGGTTCCTCCTTTAAGTGGCTAACTGCAGTCATTCCTATTGACTTGTGTGAGAGGCATTGTTTAAATCAGAAACAGACTTGGGTGTAGAGTATGTTTCATTGACCTGTTACACTGATAGCAGAGTGAGGTCACAAAAAAACGGGTCATGCACGTCAACTTCGTCAATCACACATACCTAAAAACTAACAATGTAACTTCAGTTATTTGCTTATTGAGATAGATTGAGGCCAACAAGATTTGTCACCATTTCTTAAAATCTGACTTTGAAATTAGATTAATTTCTTTTTTTACAACTCACCTTACTGTCTACATTTCTTAAGACATTTATGTCCCTAATATATTTTATTTATAAAACAAAAGTTTTTCTAATTAAATAATGTTATAGTTTTATTGCATTTTATTTATGATTTAGAGCTAATTTTCTGAAGGTTCCCTTTGACCAAAATATTTCATGATTTAAATTCTCCAAGGACTTGTGCTTATAAATAATATAAACATTAAGTGTCACAAAAAAAAAATTCTTGAAATTTCATATAATCAAAGAAGTGTGGGTTAACAAATGTATAAAAAATATTTTACCAAGAATTTTCTTAGAAAGTAAAATTTTAGTTTGTTTATGAATAAATTCTGAAAGTCTCATTAAAATCGAAAAATTAATCTAATTTTTGCAAGAATTTTTAAATGATTGTGGTTTTCATCACAAAATAACACCCAAAATGTCCCATATTAAGTCCCCCTTTGATGCCAGAAAAAAAAAAGAAAAAGAAATTAATCAAAATTTCGAAGGTTCTGAAAAAGATTAAAAAAATTACATCAAAAAATCCTTTGATCACTCCTCTTAATAATAGCACAAAGATTTTGATGAAAAAAATTGTCTAAGTTTTCTGCTTTTTTTTTTTCATCCCATGCTAACTTTTTAGCAAATCTTTGGAGGTACATACATTAATTCTGTTGTCAAAACTCACCTTACTGTCTACAAATTCTATGATTGTTGGTGTTATTTTAACAATCAGTAGTAAGTTCCACTTTCTGTCAATGAATAAAATGTAAGTCCAAGATTTTGTACCAAATCTTGGACTTACATTTTATTCATGTTATAATTATTTGCTATTCATGGATGGGAACAAAATGTTTATATATAAGTATATAAACATGAGTATATATATATATATATATAATTATATATATAAGGAGATATATATATAATTCAGTAACACTACAACTAAAATTTCAACAAGGTTGAGCTGTAACTGCCACAATGATTATACATCTACCAATAAATTTATGTTCATTTTTACAGACTGATGGCATTATTCTTCTATGTGTCATGTCCATTCAGGATATGGACAATTGTGGTTCTCCATAACATTGTACCTCTTGTAGCCCTTACTATTTTTCTCACTTTTTTTAAGGATATACCACATAGAAGAAGAAGAAGAAGAAGAAGAAGAAGAAGAAGAAGAACAACAACAACAACAACAACAACAAAGCTTGTTTAAATGGTTTGCAGTACAGGGATAAGGGTAGATAGTAAAAAGACAAAGCTTACTAAAAGCTACAAAGATCTAGATGTTGTGGAGAGCCATGATTGCTCATGTCATAAATGGATATACCACTTAGAAGATGAAGAAGTAGAAAAAAGGAAGAAGTAGAAGAAGAAAATGAAGAAGCAGAACAGGGATTAGGGGAGATAGCAAAAAAACTTTACTAAGTGCTACAAAGGTCAAGAAGTTGTGGAGAGCCATGATATGAAACATCGTGAAGGAAAAGGGCACATAGATGAACATGGAGGTAGGTGCCTGAAAATAAAAGCTTTGTACTTCCATACACACATTGTATACCTTAAAAAAGCAGGAGAATGCATTGAGAGGAATGTGATATGAACAAAAGAAAAAAAAAGAAAAGAAAAGTGAAGATTCCTGGAATGAGAATGACTGTTCAAAATATTGCGTGTGCAAAAAATGAAAAGATTCCTGGAATGATTATGACTGATCCAAAAATTATATAGTCAAAGGATTTTATTCTTTAGAATTTCTTCCAAACTTAGGATTGCACAAATGCAATGGCAACAGAACCACAAATGCAATGGTAACAGAAAAGGCATATGACACAGAAATCCATTGCACACGCACAATATATATATATATATATATGAAGAAATATAGTCTTAAGTGTTCTAATTTTATGAGATAAAGTGCTAAAGATATCAAAGATAAATCGTAGGAAATATATAAAGGTGAAAATAGAAGTTACAAATTAAAATAATGGCCATGTATATTTAATTATAAAATAAATCGTCAGGCCACAAACAAAAATGACGGATTTATATAGCATGAAACAGATGTCATTATTATATATATATATATATATATATATATATATATATCTATAAAAGGCAGGATGTGTGTGTGTGTGTAATGCACATCGCAATTTTCGACAGATTTGCACCAAAATTTACATGCACATGCTCCAAGTTAGCGGGAAGGCCAAGACCAACTTTTGCATTTTCCAACTCCCATCGATAGTGGAAATAATTGATTTTTTCATGCTTCTACGGCAGTTTTCATGTAGTTTGTGGCCATTTTCTACTGGCCAGAGTGAGCGCCTATAGCTGGCTACCACGAATAGGCAGGAAGATTCTATTGGCCAGCATGAGAGCCAACAGCTGACTGACACGAATGTTAACTAGCATGCAAAAAAAAATAAATCAATAGCTTCATTCGTCACAAGTGGGAAATATTTAAATATGCATGGCACTTTACTCCAATTGGTTCATTCACTTGCTTAAACTCAACGTTGATTCTGATTCCGCAGAACTGGGTTGGGTGTGAAAAAGTATTTGTTGTTAACATTCTTTTTTCATTCAGTTTTTCCAGTTATGAGTCCTTTTTTAAAGCTGATCGTTTTGTGTTCATTTTGTTTTGTTCTTTTTTCGTAACAGATTTAATGTTTAGTATAGAGCTTAGAAAAAATTCACAGTGTGAGATAGGCAAGAAGTAAGGCATGTAGCAATATCAGCAAGGCAAAGGGCACTCCTTTAAAGGCAAGGATGGGCAAAAATATTTTAAGTCAAGTGATAGCGATTGCTGTATGAGTCGTACGATTTTTGAATCAAGCACGGGCAACGCCAGGCCATGCTGCTAGTATATAAATATATATATATATATATATATATATATATATATATATATATATACTTGTTTAATTAAATATGTCATTTAATTTAGAAAACTGCAGGGAAAAGGTTGCTAACATAAAAATCCAATGTTATCTTATAGAAAGTGAAATGGCATATCTATATCTATATCTATATATCAGGAAGGCTGAAAACAACCATGACTATAATGTATAAATAACAAAGTGCTCAATACAAAATTCAAAATTGAACATGTAGAGCTAAGATATCTAAGAAATGGTTAAAATACCAGCATACCTTGCAACCTGGGTTTCAAGCACAAGGTCTCCTCAGGCAAGTGGAAGGATGTATTCCATCTAGTTAATGTAATTAATACAGTTTAATTAAAAACAAAGCATTTACATAAATAAATTTTATCTATGAAAATAACATATAAACACAAAATATATTAGATAATTGTCAGATATAATCAATTTTATAATATTCAGAAAAAGAAAACAAAATCAGTAATGGATAGCTACACATAGTTTTTACCTTACCCCTGATGATAATCTTAGAAAGAGATGGAAAATACTTGGCAAATAAAAGTAATTCTCACTGTTACAGTACATTTCTTGCCTCATTTAATTGTAATATATGGAAAATATTCATGAATACGAAAGGATTATGATCCAAATAAGCAGACATAATGTTTGTAACTTATTCAATCAGACTTACATAAAAGAAAATTTTGCTGCCTAAATACACATATATATATATATATATATATATATATATATATATATATATATTTGTCTGATTTTGTTACCTATTTACACAAGCTCTTCAGGTAAGTTACTCTGAGATTTCCTCTGGCTTCAGTAACTTAAGTGAGTGTCAAGTTCTCAAAGCCTTCTTTTTACTATAATGTGTCCTCTTTTTAAATTCTAAGTGAACTTCTCATTTCCATTTGTCATAAAACTTCCTCGGGATACACATATTCCATCAATGGTAATTTCAGTATTATTTTATGGAATCAGATCTCTGGTAAATCATACCCTTTCATCTTGTGCAAATTGGCTTAAATCCCCTGATATACAAAAGGTTGGATATTATATAGCAGTACAACATGCTTTCATTTTTAAAGAAAATGTTCTGTTTCTTAATACAAAATTTTGTTTTGGATGGCATAATCTGTTATTCTAATGCAACTTCAAATTTCAGTGCCATATTTTCTGATGTGTATTAAAAGATTTCCCACATTGACAAATTTCTATTAATAATTAATTCTGATATATACAGTATGTAGTTCGTAAGAGATTTTTGACTTGCTATCGAGTGATAGGAAGAAAAGTTTGGAAACAATTGTGAAAATAACTGAAAATTATAATAGTATCCTCCAAAAATTGGTATGGTTATAATGTACCTCTAACTTGAGTTACAAGGACAGGAGAAAAAATTGGGATACCGAAAATCAAATTTAAATGGAGACAGGTAGATCATTTCCAAAGCAGGAAAATATAACAGTATTCCCCTCCCATCATCATATCTCTTCTATTTTTTGAACATTCACCCCAAGCAGAGTGCGAATGACAGCAGTACACAGAGGGTGACAGAGAATAGAAATGAAACAGAAGAGTGAGCATTGATGAAAGGACGAAACATAAACGGGAATGTCACTAGTAAACAGCAATTTATAGGGAGTGAAAGTGAAAACTGAAAATAGGGAGGATTGAGGAAAGGACAAAAGATGAAAGGGAATGCCATTACAAGGCAGGGGGTTACAGGGAGTGAAATTGAAAGAGAAGACTGAGAATAGGGAGGATTGAGGAAAGGACAAAAGATGAAAGGGAAAGCCATTAGTAGGCAGGGGGGAACACACAGGGGAGTGAAAGTGAAAGAGAAGACTGAGAATAGGGAGGATTGAGGAAAGGACAAAAGATGAAAGGGAAAGCCATTAGTAGGCAGGGGGGTTACAGGGAGGAAAGTGAAAGAGAAGACTGAGAATAGGGAGGATTGAGGAAAGGACAAAAGATGAAAGGGAAAAAAATTAGTAGGCAGGGGGTTACAGGGAGTGAAAGTGAAAGAGAAGACTGAGAATAGGGAGGATTGAGGAAAGGACAAAAAAAATGAAAGGGAAAGCCATTAGTAGGCAGGGGGTTACAGGGAGTGAAATTGAAAGAGAAGACTGAGAATAGGGAGGATTGAGGAAAGGACAAAAGATGAAAGGGAAAGCCATTAGTAGGCAGGGGGTTACAGGGAGTGAAAGTGAAAGAGATGACTGAGAATAGGGAGGATTGAGGAAAGGACAAATGATGAAAGGGAAAGCCATTAGTAGGCAGGGGGTTACAGGGAGTGAAAGTGAAAGAGAAGACTGAGAATAGGGAGGATTGAGGAAAGGACAAAAGATGAAAGGGAAAGCCATTAGTAGGCAGGGGTTTACAGGGAGTGAAATTGAAAGAGAAGACTGAGAATAGGGAGGATTGAGGAAAGGACAAAAGATGAAAGGGAAAGCCATTACAAGGCAGGGGGTTACAAGGAGTGAAATTGAAAGAGAAGACTGAGAATAGGGAGGATTGAGGAAAGGACAAAAGATGAAAGGGAATGCCATTAGCAGACAGGGGTTTACAGGGAGTGAAATTGAAAGAAAAGACTGAGAATAGGGAGGATTGAGGAAAGGACAAAGATGAAAGGGAAAATTAGAATGCCATTAGTAGGCAAGGGGGGGATTGAGGGAAAGTGAAAAAGATGAAAGAGAAGACTGAGAATAGGGAGGATTGAGGAAAGGACAAAAGATGAAAAGGAAAAGCCATTAGTAGGCAGGGGGGGATGGGGTGAAAGAGGGACAAGAATAGGGAGGATTGAGGAAAGGACAAAAGACTGAGAATAGGGGAGGATTGAGGAAAAGACAAAAGATGAGAATAAGGGATTTAAAAAAGACAAAAGATGAAAGGGAAAAGGACAAATAGTAGGCAAAAGGTTACAGGGAGGAAAGTGAAAGAGAAGACTGAGAATAGGGAGGATTGAGGAAAGGACAAAAAAGATGAAAGGGAAAGCCATTAGTAGGCAGGGGGGTTACAGGGAGGAAAGTGAAAGAGAAGACTGAGAATAGGGGAGGATTGAGGAAAGGACAAAAGATGAAAGGGAATGCCATTAGTAGGCAGGGGTTTACAAAGAGGAAAGAAAGTTTTAGAAAGAGAAGACTGAGAATAGGGAGGATTGAGGAAAGGACAAAAGATGAAAAGAAAGCCATTAGTAGGCAGGGGTTTACAGGGAGGAAATTGAAAGAGAAGACTGAGAATAGGGAGGATTGAGGAAAGGACAAAAGATGAAAGGAAAAGCCATTAGTAGGCAGGGGTTTATAGGGAATCAAATTGAAAGAGAAGACTGAGAATAGGGAGGATTGAGGAAAGGACAAAAGATGAAAGGGAAAGCCATTAGTAGGCAAAAAGGGGGTTACAAGGAGTGAAATTGAAAAAGAAGAGAAATAGGGAGGATTGAGGAAAGGACAAAATGAAAGGGAATGCCATTAGTAGGCAGGGGTTACAGGGAGTGAAATTGAAAGAAAAACTGAGAATAGGAGGATTGAGGAAAGGACAAAAGATGAAAGGGAAAACCCATTAGTAGGCAGGGGGGTTACAGGGAGTGAAAGTGAAAGAGAAAAAAGAATAGGGAAGGATTGAAAAAGGACAAAAGATGAAAGGGAAAGCCATTAGTAGGCAGGGGGGGTTGGGAAAGGAAAAAAATTGAAAGAGAAGACTGAGAATAGGAGGATTGAGGAAAGGACAAAGATGAAAGGGAAAATCCAAAAGTAAGGCAGGGGGTTACAAGGAGTGAAATTGAAAGAGAAGACTGAGAATAGGGAGGATTGAGGAAAGGACAAAAGATGAAAGGGAAAGCCATTAGTAGGCAGGGGGTTACAGGGAGGAAAGTGAAAGAGAAGACTGAGAATAGGGAGGATTGAGGAAAGGACAAAAGATGAAAGGAAAAGCCATTAGTAGGCAGGGGTTACAGGGAGTGAAAGTGAGAGAGAAGACTGAGAATAGGGAGGATTGAGGAAAGGACAAAAGATGAAAGGGAAAGCCATTAGTAGGCAGGGGGGTTACAGGGAGGAAAGTGAAAGAAAGAGAAATAGGGAGGATTGAGGAAAGGACAAAAGATGAAAGGGAAAGGACAAAAGAAAGTGAAAGAGAAGACTGAGAATAGGGAGGATTGAGGAAAGGACAAAGGAAAGGAATGCCATTAGCAGGGAGGGGGAAAGTGAAATTGAAAGAGAAGACTGAGAATAGGGAGGATTGAGGAAAGGACAAAAGATGAAAGGGAATGCCATTAGCAGGCAGGGGTTTACAGGGAGTGAAATTGAAAGAGAAGACTGAGAATAGGGAGGATTGAGGAAAGGACAAAAGATGAAAGGGAAAGCCATTAGTGAGCAGGGGGTTGAGACAAAGGAGTGAAAAATGAAAGAAAAGACTGAGAATAGGGAGGATTGAGGAAAGGACAAAAGATGAAAGGGAAAGCCATTAGTAGGCAGGGGGTTACAAGGAGGAAATTGAAAGAGAAGACTGAGAATAGGGAGGATTGAGGAAAGGACAAAAGATGAAAGGGAAAAGCCATTAGTAGGCAGGGGGTTACAAGGGAAAAGAAAGTGAAAGAGAAGACTGAGAATAGGGAGGATTGAGGAAAGGACAAAAGATGAAAGGAAAAGCCATTAGTAGGCAGGGGGTTACAGGGAGTGAAAGTGAAAGAGAAGACTGAGAATAGGGAGGATTGAGGAAAGGACAAAAGATGAAAGGGAAAGCCATTAGTAGGCAGGGGGTTACAGGGAGTGAAAGGGAAGAGAAGACTGAGAATAGGAAGGATTGAGTAAGGGACAAAAGATGAAAGGTAAAGCAATTAGTAGACAGGGGGTTACAGAGAGTGAATGGGAAGAGAAGACTGAGAATAGGGCGGACTGAGGAAAGAACCAAAGATGAAAGGGAAAGCCATTAGCAGTCAGGGGGGGGGAAATTCACTAAACGCACAGGGAGTTTAAATTGAAAGAGAAGACTGAGAATAGGGAGGATTGAGGAAAGGACAAAAGATGAAAGGGAAAGCCATTAAGTAGGCAGGGGTTTACAGGGAGGTTTAAAGAAATTGAAAGAAAAGACTGAGAATAGGGAGGATTGAGGAAAGGACAAAAGATGAAAGGGAATAAAATTAGTAGGCAGGGGGTTTTCAGGGGAGTTAAAGTGAAAGAGAAGACTGAGAATAGGGGAGGATTGAGGAAAGGACAAAAGATGAAAGGGAAAAAGCCATTACAAGGCAGGGGGGTTACAAGGAGTGAAATGAAGAGAAAACTGAGAATAGGGAGGATTGAGGAAAGAACAAAAGATGAAAGGGAAAGCCATTAGTAGGCAGGGGTTACAGGGAGTGAAAGTGAAAGAGAAAACGAAATAGGGATGATTGAGGAAAGGACAAAAGATGAAAGGGAAAGCCATTAGTAGGCAGGGGGTTACAGGGAGTGAAAGTGAGAGAGAAACAGAGAATAGGGAGGATTGAGGAAAGGACAAAAGATGAAAGGGAAAATGTTTAGTAGGCAGGGGGGTTACAGGGGAGTGAAAGTGAAAGAGAAGACTGAGAATAGGGAGGATTGAGGAAAGGACAAAAAGATGAAAGGAAAAGCCATTAAAGAGGCAGGGGGGTTACAGGGAGGAAAGTGAAAGATTTAAATTTTGAGAATAGGGAGGATTGAGGAAAATTTAAAAGATGAAAGGGAAAGCCAATAGTAAAATTTTTTCTTTAAAGGGGACTAAGGAAAGAGAAGACTGAGAATAGGGAGGATTGAGGAAAGGACAAAAGATGCAAGGGAAAGCCATTAGATTTTATAGCAATTCTATGCAAAAGGAGTGAAATTGAAAGAGAAGACTGAGAATAGGGAAATTGAGGAAATGACAAAGATGAAAGGGAATGCCATTAGTAGGCAGGGGGTTCAGGGGAGTGAAAGAAAGCTTTTAAGAAGACTGAGAATATGGAGGATTGAGGAAAGGACAAAAGATGAAAGGGAAAGCCATTAGTAGGCATCTGGGTTACAAGGAGGAAATTGAAAGAAAACTTTTGTTTTATAGGGAGGATTGAGGAAAGGACAAAAGATGAATGGGAAAGACACTAGTACGCAAGGGGGTTACAGGGAATGAAAGTGAAAGAGAAGACTGAGAATTTGGAGGATTGAGGAAAGGACAAAAGATGAAAGGGAAACCATTAGTACGCAGGGGGTTACATTTTTTAAAATGAAAGAGGTGACTGAGTATAAGTGGAAGTCATGAAATGAAAAAAAATTTCTCCTTACAAAATCCATTTTTTAAAAAATATGGTGTTTGTACTATTGATTGTCTGCAAAAATCTAACAATTTTGAGTGATGATGAAAGGAAACCCTCAACTGATTTACCACTATTATATGTCTCTATTTCAAAATTACACACTGTGTATAGCGATGATTGTGGAAAGGAGAAAAAATGGATATCAATGTCACTTTTTCACCGTGGTTTATAAGTAGTGAAAGTGAAAGAAAATCCTGAGTATATAGAAAAATACGAAAGGTGAACAGGATCCAAGCAGATAGAAAGAACTCTGACTTTTTTTTCATTCGACTGTTTTGTGGAATGATATTCAAGGAGATAGAATGTGGCACTTAAATCTGCACTTTTGAAGAATGTAGTTATCTGGGAATTATATTAATGGAAGAGATTTTCACTGGTGGGAAGTTCAAGAAAGATTCTGTTGGAGTAGTAGTGGCAGTTAATTTCAGCTATTTCAATAGTGAAAGGGTGGTACCTAGAGAAGCCATGAATATATTTGTAGAAAAGATAGAGAGATGACATGACAATCCAGATGCTAGGTCAGGATCTCTTACATTAAAGATTACATTTGGAAAGAAAGGAAATAAAGAAAGAAAGAAAGAAGAAAGAAAAAAGAAAGAATGAATAAAAGAAAGAAAGAAAGGAATTATAGGAAAGAAAATGAAAATGAAAAAGAAAAAAAAAGAAAGAAAGAAAGAAAGAAAGAAAGAAAGAAAGAAAGGAAAAGTTGTACAACAGCAAATGAAATTGTAGAAAGAAAGAAAGAAAAAAGAAAGAATGGATAAAAGAAAGAAAAAAAATAAAAGAAGAGAAAGAAAGAAATTAAAGAAAGAAAAGAAAAGAAAATAAAGAAAAAGAAAGAAAAATGAAAATGATGAAACTAAAGAAAAGAAAAAAAGAAAAAAAAAGAAAGAAAAGAAAAGAAATTATAAAGAAAACCAAGAAAAAATATAAGAATTAAAAAAAAGAAAGAAAAAGTTTTTTCCATAGGAAAGAAATTGAAAAGAAAATAAAGAAAAAAAGAAAAAACTGAATAAAAGAAAAAAAGAAAGGAAAACAAGGAAATGAAAATGTAGAAAGAAAGAAAAAAGAAAGTGAAAATCCAGAATGAAATAAAAGAAACATCTAGAAAAAATTTAAGGAAAGATTAGGAAAGAAAAAAAAAAATAAAGGAAAGAAAGTTTAAGAAATAAAGAAAGAAAAAAATCCAATTACTAATGAAGAAAAGAAAAAAATGAGTTGTACAATAGCAAATGAAATTGTAGAAAGAAAGAAAGAAAAAAGAAAGAATGAATAAAAGAAAGAAAGAAAGGAATTATAGGAAAGGAAATGAAAGGAAAGAAAAAAAAAAGTTTTAAAGAAAGATGATGAAAGAAAGAAAAAAAGAATAAAAGAAAAAGAAGGAAAAATTTGTACAACAGCAAATGAAATTGTAGAAAGAAAGAAAGAAAAATGAAAACCATGAATAAAAAACAGAAATAAAGAAAGGAATTATAGGAAAGGAAATCTCAAGGAAAGAAAGAAAATGAAAGAAAAACAAAAAGAAGGAAAAAGATGTACAATAGCAAATGAAATTGTAGAAAGAAATTGAAAGAAAAAAAAAAGAATCTCATAAAAGGCAAATTAAAAGAAAAGGAATTATAGGAGAGGAAATCCAAATGAAAGCAAAGAAAACAAGAAAGAAACTAAGAAAGAAAGAAAGGAAAAGTTGTACAATAGCAAATGAAATTGTAGAAAGAAAGAAAGAAAAAAAGAAAGAATGAATAAAAGAAAGAAAGAAAGGAATTATAGGAAAGGAAATGAAAAGAAAGGAAAGGAAAGAAAGAAAGAAAAATTTGTACAACAGCAAATAAAGGAAAGAAATAAATAAATAAAGAAAGAAAGAAAGAAAGAAAGGAACAGCAAATGAAAGAAGGATGTTTTAGAAAGAAACAAAAAAAAAGTTGAAATCCAATGATGGCCTAAAACAGAGTCAGAATACTATGAACCATTTTCAATATCATATATTTCCTGTTAACCTAAGGAATCAGGTTTATGCGCAGAACGATGAGTAAACATTTAATGATTGCAGGAATTACATTGGTAATATTTTAACACTACACATTGCCTCCAAAATAATCACAATGTCTCATTTAATAAAAGACAATATAAAAGACATAACAACTTAGTAATAAATATTTGTATATCGGACATAAATCATTTTGATTTTGTCTTATTTTTTCTTTCTCCTTCATTGTCTTTTTCTACTCTTGAAAACTGAACTAGTAAAAAAAATTCATTATTACTAATGGTGGGAATTGTTTCTTTCCAGATGATGGCATTATTGAAAACAGCTAGAATACTAAGAAGAGTGCTGGAGTATTGAGGAGACTTGCTGTCACTTAATCTCCAGTGTAAGGCACTAATTATTAATGGTGGGAACATTCAATGAGTTGGAACCATCCAGATGATGGCATTATTGAAAACAGCTAGAATACTAAGAAGAGTGCTGGAGTATTGAGGAGACTTGCTGTCACTTAATCTCCAGTGTAAAATCAATTACTAATGGTTTTTTTTATTCAATGAGTTGGAACCATCCAGATGATGGCATTATTGAAAACAGCTAGAATACTAAGAAGAGTGCTGGAGTATTGAGGAGACTTGCTGTCACTTAATCTCCAGTGTAAGGCACCAATTACTAATGGTGGGAACATTCAATGAGTTGGAACCATCCAGATGATGGCATTATTGAAAACAGCTAGAATACTAAGAAGAGTGCCGGAGTATTGAGGAGACTTGCTGTCACTTAATCTCCAGTGAAAGGCATCAATTACTAATGGTCGGAACATTCAATGAGTTGGAACCATCCAGATGATGGCATTATTGAAAACAGCTAGAATACTAAGAAGAGTGCTGGAGTATTGAGGAGACTTGCTGTCACTTAATCTCCAGTGTAAGGCACCAATTACTAATGGTGAGAACATACAATGAGTTGGAACCATCCAGATGATGGCATTATTGAAAACAGCTAGAATACTAAGAAGAGTGCTGGAGTATTGAGGAGACTTGCTGTCACTTAATCTCCAAAGCAAGGCACTAATTACTAATGGTGGGAACATTCAATGAGTTGGAACCATCCAGATGATGGCATTATTGAAAACAGCTAGAATACTAAGAAGAGTGCTGGAGTATTGAGGAGACTTGCTGTCACTTAATCTCCAAATTACTCCTCCCTGTCATTTGAAAGGCACCAATTACTAATGGTGGGAACATTCAATGAGTTGGAACCATCCAGATGATGGCATTATTGAAAACATCTAGAATACTAAGAAGAGTGCTGGAGTATTGAGGAGACTTGCTGTCACTTAATCTCCAGTGTAAGGCACCAATTACTAATGGTGAGAACATTCAATGAGTTGGAACCATCCAGATGATGGCATTATTGAAAACAGCTAGAATACTAAGAAGAGTGCTGGAGTATTGAGGAGACTTGCTGTCACTTAATCTCAAGTGTAAGGCACCAATTACTAATGGTGAGAACATTCAATGAGTTGGAACCATCCAGATGATGGCATTTTATTGAAAACATCTAGAATACTAAGAAGAGTGCTGGAGTATTGAGGAGACTTGCTGTCAAATCTCAGTGTAAGGCATCAATTATTAATGGTGGGAACATTCAATGAGTTGGAACCATCCAGATGATGGCATTATTGAAAACAGCTAGAATACTAAGAAGAGTGCTGGAGTATTGAGGAGACTTGCTGTCACTTAATCTCCAGTGTAAGGCACCAATTACTAATGGTGAGAACATTCAATGAGTTGGAACCATCCAGATGATGGCATTATTGAAAACAGCTAGAATACTAAGAAGAGTGCTGGAGTATTGAGGAGACTTGCTGTCACTTAATCTCCAGTGAAAGGCATCAATTACTAATGGTGAGAACATTCAATGAGTTGGAACCATCCAGATGATGGCATTATTGAAAACAGCTAGAATACTAAGAAGAGTGCTGGAGTATTGAGGAGACTTGCTGTCACTTAATCTCCAGTGTAAGGCACCAATTACTAATGGTGGGAACATTCAATGAGTTGGAACCATCCAGATGATGGCATTATTGAAAACAGCTAGAATACTAAGAAGAGTGCTGGAGATTGAGGAGACTTGCTGTCATTAATCTCCAGTGAAAGGCAAGGTGAAACATTCAATGAGTTGGAACCATCCAGATGATGGCATTATTGAAAACAGCTAGAATACTAAGAAGAGTGCTGGAGTATTGAGGAAACTTGTCACTTAATCTCCAATGTAAGGCACCAATTACTAATGGTGAGAACATTCAATGAGTTGGAACCATCCAGATGATGGCATTATTGAAAAACAGCTAGAATACTAAGAAGAGTGCTGGAGTATTGAGGAAACTTGAGATTTAATCTCCAATGTAAGGCATCAATTAAATGGTGAGAACTCCCAGAGATGATAATAAGAGAAAGTGCAAGTATTGAGGAGACTTGTTACTAATGTCATTATACAAGGAGTATATCTGTATATTTATGTGTTAAGAATAGCTGTTAGTAAATATCATAACCATACTTGCAATGCCATGTACCTTCAGGAAATCGTCAAATATGGCTCTTCTCAAATTCTCTTTTAATATTATTTTCGAATTGCTATACATTCTTAGGAAAGATAGTGGAGTTTGTTTTTGTTACCTTCTACACTCTTTTGAAATCATAATTTTATTTCTCTTAGAATGATTACCATTCAACGCTAGAGTGCTTAGTCTACCCTGCTACTTGACTACTTGCTTGAGGAGAACTAGTCTTTCACAGGTGCATTTGTGAGATAGTGAAAGCAGGTGGCTAAGCTGAAATTTGAACTTAAATTACCAATTTAATTTAAGTAAGTGTTTCACTATCTGTGCATCACTCCGTTATTTAAAACAAACAAAAAAACAGTCTTTATTGCTAAAAACCTTTTTTTCTTGTTTACACCAACTAAGTATTGTTTTGATTAAATATACCAAAATTTTTTCAGAACCTTTTATTTTAGTCAGGTTATTTCGATCTTTTCTAGAAATATTTTGGTCAAATTATTTCGATCTTTTCTAGAAATATTTTCATGACAATTGTTCTCGTATATATTCTTCTTTGATATGTCAACTTTATGAATTTAAGCTCAGTATCAGATTGGCAGTTAGGTCTCATCATTTTACATTAGTATTACTGTAGAGGTATGCATGTCTACACGTTTGTAAAGGAACATCGTTGAGGTTTAGAATTTTGGAAGAAATTGAATGAAATATTTTCGCAAAGGGTTAAATTACAATGCGTTGAAAAATGTAACATTTTTTTAAAACATAGATAATAACGATACAAGAAGAGAGGAAATATACTGGAAATATGTTTAATGCTTTACTATTTTTATTTTTTTTTATTCGGTCCAGTTAGCTCGGACATTGATGAGTCTATTACGCCAACCATCACATTCCTGCGTCAAGTTCGGAATGTCAGTAGGGAGGCATTCTCTCTCGTAAAATAGTTGGTCAATGTAGGTGGTTTCTGGGCAACCAACACGTTTTGCTCCAGGTGATTGTTTGCCGACCAATACTTCTTGCTCCATAGTTGGGTATCCAAAGCAGTAAATCAAACGCGAGTTCTTGTTTTGCTCGCCAGCATTCTGCGTTCGTGTAAGACTGTAGAGTTATCCGGGATAGGTCATCCATAGAGCTGTGATTTAATTGCATGTTGTCTTCAGGAGATGCCACTTTTTATTTAGACAAATTTGAAAATATTTTCAAATGTTTCATTTTTTTTCTGTTGTTCATGATGCCAATTTTGATTTGCGAGATTGCTTTCCTGAATTATGAGAACTATTTTATTACGTCAGTTTGAGAGAGAGAGAGAGAGAGGGGGGGAGAACAACAATTTTTGAAATGTCACATTTTTTTGTATGTTGTTTATACAGTGATAATGATGAGTCTAACCTGTAAACTTGATTGACTCAGATATGATCGATTTCTACTTGTTATGGGATTTAATACCGACCGTGTTGGTGATAGGAGAGAACTTGTACAGTGGTTTACAAAAATTTTAATACTTCCTCTATTTGCTCAAAGTCAGTTCTGTGAACAGACGCTGAATCAGAGTTGGAAGCATTCTTAAAAAAAAAAAAAAAAGAAATAATAATAATAATAATAATAATAATAATAATAGTAATAATGCTCCCAAGTACGTCTCACACCTTATGGAGGGTTTTATCTTTGTAAAGTGTGTATGATTTTAGATTCTTTTATTTTTATATTTTATTTTTATTTTTATTTTTTATTTTTATTTTATTACTTTTATTTAAAAAAACTTTTGGTGGAAAATATTATGATGCCAATTCTGACGATAGATTTACAAAATATATTAGTAAATATCAAACTCACACTAAAATGCTGCTTTATTGTGTGTTAAATATTAAATGAATATCAATAAATAATTAATATAATGTTAATAAATATTATTGTTAGATATTATTAGATCAGCATGTGCCCTCATTCTCTTATGTACTCTTGTGTACACACACACACTCACACATAGACACGCATACACACACGCAAGTGATGGTGTTGATTGCAATCAAACCCATCACTTGATAAGACACCAGAAGTGTTGAAACAAAATGGCTATTTTTGTACTGATGTTGTAGCATGCATGTTATAATTTTGAATATATATTTATATATATATATATATATATATATATATATATATATATATATATATATATCGTGCCAAATTATTATCGAGATAACTTTTTTCTAATATTTCAAAAACCCTCCAATCAATTCACACAATATTTTCACACAATGTTGGCAATACTAACCTGCGCAATCACTGAATTTTTCGTACTGATCTGCGCAATGTAAACAAACTGGCGCCATATTTGTTATCAGCACGGTGATTTGAGAGTGCCAAATTATTAGAAAAGTTTAGTAAAATTCCCAGAATTGAGCAAACAAAACGTTTATTAATGTTGCACGTGAATGTTTATGATCAAAAGAACCTAATAAATAAGATAATCAAACAAATAATAACAGATACAAACAAAGGCACAGTTATAAACAAATTAATAGGGAATGTGCTTTCCCTATTTTGAAATTACTTGAAGACGTTTACGATCCATAGAATTTGTTAATTGTAGGATGTCATCTGCTGTAATGCCGCGAGATATGTCAAGAATTGCTTCCCACAACTCAGCGTTGCTCCTGAATTGTCGTCCGTTGGCGTACAGTCTTCGCTTTATGATGCTCCAAAGGTTTTCGATTGGGTTCAAATCTGGAGAATTTGCTGGCCACTTCATTTTTCAAGGTCCATCGAAGCCTAACTGTTTCAAATATTCAGTAGTCTTGTGAGCTGCATGTGAGGGAGCATTATCTTGCATAAAAACAATGTCCCTTCTAAAGGCAACTCTTTGCTATTTCATCCACGGTTCAAGTTGCTCCTTCATAAACACTATGTATGCATCAGCCGTCATTTTAACGCCATCTGGTACTCCCCATGGGCACACTAATGTGTTTCCAAAAATACCACCCCAGATCATTATGCCTCCAACACCTTGTTGGCGTCTCAAACGCTGATGGCGATTCTGTCCGTTCATTACCCAGCCTTTGCACCATCTATCTGGCCCATCAAGTGTTGCTCGAGTTTCGTCTGTGAACAAAACTTTAGAGAAGTCAATCTTCATATTGTCCTCGGCCCATTTCAATCGATTTTGAATGTGATTTCTCGTCAACGGAGGCTTCGATACAGGTTTGACTGTTGTTGCTATTTCCCTCAGATACCAACACCGAGTACTTTTAGACACAGTAGGATCCCCAATACGACTGAAAAGCTCTTGACTGGTAAAGTCCAGGGTTCTTCGTAGCCTCTCGTTTAAGTCGTGACATGAGACGACGTGAAATAACCTTCGGCTTGCCTTTATATGCCCTTTTGAGTACTTGTGTAGGGTCGGCGGGGAACTTTTTTTTGATGACACCTCCCTATCATTTTAGAAATTTCTAGGGTAGATTTACCTTTTGAGAGTTCTGAGGTGATCGTTTTCTTTTCAGCATCACTTAACCTGCTTTTACGACCCATTTTTCACTAAATTCTTACACTTTTCTAATAATTTGACACTCTCAAATCACCGTGCTGATAACAAATAAGGCGCCAGTTTGTTTACATTGCGATCAGATCAAAATTTTTCAGTGATTGCGCAGGTCTGTGTTGCCAACATTGTGTGAAAAATTTCTTGATAATTGATTGGACACGCAGTGAAATATTCAAAAAAAAAGTTATCTCGATAATAATTTGGCATCAGTGTAAAAATCATAACCCATTTGTTTCAACACTTATATATAACATCACTTTAATAAACAGGATGTTGAAACAAAATGGTTATTTTTGTTGAGATGTGATGACATGCTTTATTCCGTAATAATTTTTAATAAAATCTAAACACACACAAAAACACACACACACACACACACACACAACAATATATATATTTAAATAAATAAATATATATATATATATATATAAAACTAAAATTTAAAAGCTATTAAATTAACTGAGTCACGACACCTGTTAACCTTCAAGACACATTTTCAAGTAAGAAAAAATTCTTAACTTATTTAAGCTAAAAATGACTAACCAATTTCATCAGCCTATGAACTGACATAATTCTAAAAGCAGCCATCTCAAAAATCCTGATGAAAAAAAAAAAATTTATTATTAATTCAGTATATCATCTCAATTCCTCGACATAGTGATTTAAATATATATATATATATATATATATATATATATATATATATATATATATCTATTCCCATTGGAAAATGGTTAGATAAAATAAAAATAAATAAAATTAAAATGTGGATTTATTCCTGCTATTGGACAATGGTTTAGTGGTATCTATAATCCTGATACTAATATATATATATATATATATATATATATATATATATATATATATAAATTTTATTTTTGTGATGCTAAAGAATTGTAAAGTTTTATTGAGTTACAGGAACAGGTAATTAAAGGTGAACAATGAAAAGGAACATAAAATTTAATGGGTAATGACTGGATGGAATAATATTTGAAATCTTAGTGGCATTTTGTAAACGTTTATGAGAAATGATTAAAAACGTCAAATATTTATATAAAAAATCCTTCTTTAGTTCAAAACAATGTTAAAAAATGTGATCACTTATGTCATCCATATTATTCATGATTTGTATTTCACAGCCTCAGCTAAAAATTAACATTTTATATAATAGAATTGAGAATTTCTCTACATAATTACTTTTTTTAAAAATCAGTATCATCCCTTGTAAGACAGTGATGTCACTAAAGGGGTTGATGAAATAGAAAAATTAGGAAGAGAAATATTAATCATCGGCGGGAAAAAATAAAAGTAATAATATTCGTGTTTGAGAGATTTTTTGCATTTAAATTATTAAACAGATTTTAAACATTGATGGAAAGCATACCAACTTCAAATATTTTCAAAGCTGAATCTCAGTGAAGCATATAAGACACAAATTCAGATTGAAAATGAATGGAATAATTAACGACCCGGCATAACAGAGAGGGTTATCTGCACTGGAAAATCTGCAACTTATATAAAGGAAGGAAACTGAAAAAAACTTCCATGAACACCATGGTTACCCGGTTTGGAGATTAGGACCTGGTATGTTTCTATGGGACTGGTAAATTTGCACACTGAAATGACAATAAAAGCCAATCGATTAGATATTGTTATTAAAGACTGGATAAACAAAAACGGTGTGTAATTATTGGTATGGCAGTCCCTGTTGACTCAATGTATCTTTTGAAGATATTCAAAAAGCTGTCAAAATATTTGAACTCATAATAATCGAAATCTCTTTGTGGGTATATTGAACATCAACAATCCCTGTTGTTTTTGGAGGCCTAGGACTGGCTGGAAAAGATTTTATAATAGATAATTGAATTTGGTTATTTTTCCATGCCTCAAGGAGATACAAAAATTGTTCTTTATAAGTACAGCCCACAGAAGACGAAGGACTTTATCTATGTAATATTTTTTTTTTTTTTTTTTGTTAGTGGAAATTTTCAATTGACCATTTCTAACAAATTAATTATTACATACAAGGACCCGGAAAGAAATGTATTAACTGCATCCATCAAAAAAAATAATAATAATTAATAATAAAAATAATAATAATAATAATAATAATAATAACTAATAATGATCGGACTCTTGATTATCTATCTATTTATCATCTATCCCTATCTATCTATCTATCTATCCATAATTTACAAATTCAATAAGATATGTAGGCGTCCATCCTTGGCAATGTTTTTATTATTTGTGCAAGAATTTTATAATTAAAATATTTGGACAATCATGTCTTTTCATATTTTAGGGATTTCTTTTTTCATTTTCTTTTAAATTAAATAAGATATTTTAATCTGTCCCTGTTGAGGTTTTAATAAAAATACATATATATATATTAATATATACCCTTCCAGGTGATAGCCTTATAAAAAAAATAAAGAAAGATAGAATACTGCAAAAGAAAGGAAGAAGGCTATATTTAAAATAAGAGAGTCCTATTTAGCAAGAATAAAACCATCAGTTTCTACTTTTAACCTTGCACTACGTAATCATATATGGGTATATATTTATATATATTATTTTGGTATATATAGAAAATTGACCATGAAGTGACTTATCTTGCCATTGTTTCTGTATTTGGTATATTATTATCGTTATAATTATTATTATATTTCGATTTCTGTTATGGTCATACTACCTACCAAATCCGCGAGAAGACCTAATGTAGGTAGTAGTGTGTTGTTATGTCTACATTTCATGATTTGTTTTTTTTAACTATATTTCCCATAACATCATATATATATTATATGGACAAAGTTCTTAGTATGTGTTGTTGTACTTGTTAAGTTATTTTTTAATATTTTCTCTTTTAATATACAAAGTATTTTCAGGGAATTTTTCAGTATATGTTTTATTCCTTTTTTTTATCATTCCAAGCCACCTATTTGAATTACTTTTTTTTTCTTGTTTTCAATTTCCAAATTTTTCTATTTGACATTTCCAGGTCTTTATATTTAGATAGTTTTTTTTTTCCTTGATTGTTATTTTGAAAATTGTCCGCTAATAAGTCATATCAATTAGTAAGGCAATTTTTTTTTGGTGATTTGACAATTATGTCATTATTTGCTTCAATCTTTTTGTCTTTCAAGATGGTATAATCCCAAGAATTGGATGATGTCTTCTATTTCTGTAACCGGTGCTGGGTGATGTTCATACAATGTTTGTTAATATCTTTTTCAAAAATGTTTTACATTATCCAGTGTAAATATTGCCCCCAAATTGAATATATTGTCTCTTTTTTATTTGTTATCCTAATTTTTTTTTTTTCATTTGGCGCAAATTCAGAACATCCTGAGATTAGATGGTCTCTTTTTCCCATCTATTTGTCAAAGAACCTGCATTTTTTGATCCACATTATTATGTATAATATTTGCCTGAAAGTTCCCAGTGAAAAATTCTGGTCTTGCGCTGCAAGAATAAAGTTTCCATTTCATGAAAATTCAGATGCTCGTAACCATCGATGAGTGTTGACTTTTATCAATATCGGCTTTATTAGCCTCGTTCTGGATATTGGCCATTATTATTTGTCTTGCCAGCATTGTTTCATCTGTTCAAGAGATTTATCTTCTTCTTCTTTTTTTAATTTTTTGCTCCAACAGTTAGTTATTAGGTTCTGTTTTATTCTTTTCACAGACTCTACTAGATGTTAATCTCATTTGTATTTACAACCTTCTTTCATTTGGATGTTTTTCTTTTCTTTTTCTATTTTCTATTATTTGTTGTTTGACTTCTTCTATCATTCAGTCCTTTGTTGTTTCCATTTTCTGTTATTTCTTCAATAGTTGCTTTTATTGTATTGCAATTCTTCATCTTCTTCTTCTTCCTTCTTCTTCTTTATTTCCCTCCTCCTCCCAGTTCTTCTTTTCTTCTTCTTATTATTATTATTGTTATTATTATTATTCCTTCATTCATTAATTCATTCATTCATTCTCATTATAGATTCTCCGATGTAAAATAGCGGGTTCAGTTTAGCTGAACATTAAGTTGTTTTTCAGTGTATATCTTGCGTCTTCTTTGTTCCTGAAAACGTTGATGCATGGCCTAATTTTAAAAACTTCTGATTTCATGAAACTAAAAACTTCTGATTTCATGAAACTATTTACAAACTCCTTCTTCTTTATTCTTCTTCTGATTTTGTGAAACTATTTAAAAACTTCTTTTTTTAAAATTTAATATAGTATAGAATTTTAACGGTCTAGCGCCGGTGAGATACTTTATCTACAAACATTTTGTAATAGTTAACGTGGGGGTTGTATCAGCATTTTTTAAAACGGTTACTGTGATTATAGTTGTGATTGTTGTCATGGTAGAACACCATCAACTACAACAACAACAAAAATTAACCCCAAAAAAGCAAGTAAAAAAAAAAAATTCAAAAGATACTCACTGAACGACACACTCTTAGCTTTTTTGCTAGTTTTCCGCTCTCCTCAATGAAGGTATGAAAAGCTTTTAATATACAATAACAGGTAATCAAAATCTTCTTTTGTTGTTTTTTTGCTAGCGACAAAAACGTAGTAAGGGGATTTGTGACATAAGACAAGTTTGGATATCGGATCTTGCTGATGTGTCTCTGATATTCGTCGGTGAATTATTCCAGCAACGTATAGAATGTAGAGAAATGGATGTCTATTTCTTTCTTCTTTCACTTTTTATTCGATCTTTTTTTTTCTCTATCCATTCTGTCTTTCTTTCTTCCCTTTTCATTGTTTTTCTTTTTTCTTTCTTTACATTCTGTTTTTTCTTTTTTTTTCCTTCCTTGTCATCTTTCTTTTAAATATACTTTTTTCTTCTACTTTCTTTCAAATATACTCTTCTTCCTTGTCTTTTCTTTCTTTCCTTCTTTCTTTCTTTCAAATATACCTTTCTTTCTTCTCTTTTAAGTATAACTTTCTTCCTTCTATTTTCTGTTACCTCTTTCTCTCTTACTTTCTTTCTTTTAAATATGGTCTTCTTCCTTTCTTTTGCAGTATTCTATCTTTCTTTATTTTTTTATAAGGCTATCACCTGGAAGGGTAGATTAAAAACGTATCCTATTCCATTACTGACCTCAACAGGGACAGATTAAAATATCTACTGCTTTAAAGAAAACTGCAAAGAAATCCCTAAAATATGAAGAGACATTTCTAAGTTTGTTAAATATTGCCCTGGACGCCTCTTCTTCCTTGTATTTGGATTTGACAATGTTAGCGCCCACTGAATATAAAACATTCAATTATCTTCTGGAAAATATATGCAACTTTTACTACTGTAAAAAGTTTTTTTTATAGAACCTAACAATTTTATGGACTTTACGATCACCAATCAAAGCTAATCACCTTGACATCATGATTAAAAGCACGTATCTTCTTATTCATGACAGTTTGCAATGTATCTTTGAAGATCTTTAAAAAACTATCAAAATACAAGGACAGAAATTAAAATATCCTGAGGACATCAATAATTCCAGCTTTTGGAAATTGAAAAAGTTCCGATAGACTCATTGAAGGGATTACTGGTGGCCCTAAATCCCTAAAATATGAAGAGTTCCTTCATTGAATTGTGAATAAGTATGAAAAACTGTTGCAAAATACAAGGATCTTGAAATGAAATTGAATAAAGCCTCTGAAAACGCCCATCTGTACGTGTATTTGGATAGTTGCATCAATGTTCCAGCGCCTCACTGAATATAGAAAAGGGATTACTGGTGGCCTATGAAAGTGCCAAGATCACAAAAACAGAAAGTGCTTTCTTATTGACATGGCAGTTCTTCTTGTAATGTATCTTTGAAGAAAAACTATCAAAATACAAGGATCTTTTGGAAATCTCAATAATGTGGCACAAAAGGACATACCAGCTGTAGTTGGAAATTGATTGAAAAGGTTGATAGACTCATTGAAGGATTATAGACATCATCCAAAGAAATAGCCAAGTTACAAAACATAGAATGGCCCTTCAGATTGTAATGTATCTTGAAGATCTTTTAAAAACTATCAAAAATACAAGGATCTTTGGAAATCAATAATGTGGCACAATCAATAATTAATCACCTTGATTGGAAAAGGTTCATAGATTTGAAGGGATTACTGGTGGCCTATGCCTTTTAAGCCAAGATCAAAAAACAGAAAGTGCTTTCTTATTGACATGGCAGTTCAGTCCCTCAATAATGTGGCACATGAGGACATCAATAATTTCAGCTGTGTATCTTTCATTGAAGATCTTCAAGATCACAAAAAACAGAAAACTATCAAAATTGTAAGGATCTTGAAGGAAAAACTCAAAATACAAGGATCTTGAAATGGAAATCTCAATAATGTGGCACATGAGGACATCAATAATTCCAGCTGTAGTTGGAGCACTCGGATTGATTGGAAAAGGTTCCGATAGACTCATTGAAGGGATTAAGGTTCCGATAGACTCATTGACATGGCATTCCTTCAGATTGTAATGTATCTTTGCCTATCAAAATAAAGGATCTTGAAATGGAAATCATCACAAAAAACTCGGATTGATTGGAAAGGTTCCGATAGACCTTTGAAGGGATTACTTTGGCCTATTGAAATAGCATCACAAAAAAACAAGAAAGTGCTTTCTTATTGACATGGCAGTTCCTTCAGATTGTAATGTATCTTTTGAAGATCTTCAAAAACTATCAAAAATACAAGGATAATGGAAATCTCAATAATGTGGCACATGAGGACATCAATAATAGCAGTCCTTGCATACAAAAAACAGAAAGTGCTCTTATTGACATGGCATTCTTCAGATTGAAATGTATCTTTGTCTTAAAAATATCAAAATACAAGGATCTTGAAATGGAAAAAATAATGTGGCACATGAGGACATCAATAATTCCAGCTGTAGTTGGAAACTCGGATAAAAATAATTGAAGGGATTACTGGTGGCCTATCAAAAGAAATGCAAGATCAGAACATTCCAGAAATGTATCTTTGAAAATCTTCAAAAACTATCCAAAATGTAGGATCTTGAAAATGGAAATCTCAAAAATGTATGTGTAGTTGAGCATCATTGATTGGAATTCCAGCTTGAAGGGATTTTAAAAGAAAAGTTGGGATGGCAGTTCTTCAGATTGTAATGTACTCAGAAGGATCTTGAAATGGAAATCTGATTTTAAAAAGTTGGAGCCATATATCTATATGTATATTTTTTATATAGGTATGTTTTCAAAAACTGCAAAATACAATTTTTACATCAATAATTCCAGCTGTAGTTGAGCAGAATTGATTGGAAAAGGTTCCGATAGACTCATTGAAGGGGATTACTGATGGCCTATGCCTTAAAAAAATAGCCAGATCAAAACAGAAAGTGCTTTTATGCCTAATCTATCTTTTTGAAGATCTTCACTTAGGATCTTGAAATGGAAATAAATGTGTAGCACATGAGGACATTTTGTCTGTAGTTGGAGCACTCGGATTGATTGGAAAAGGTCTGATAGACTCATTGAAGGGATTACTGGTGTTCAAAGAAATAGCACTTCACAAAAACAGAAAGTGCTTTTATTGACATGGCAGTTCCTTCAGATAGCCCAAAAAAACTGAAACCATTTTTCTGTGGCACATGAGGACATCAAACCTTGAGCAATTGATTGTTCCGATAGACTCATTGAAGGATTACTGGTGGCCTATGCAAAACAGATGCCACAAAAACAGAAAGTTTTCTATTTGCTCATAATATTTGAAGATCTTCAAAAACTGTCCTTGAAATGGAAATCTCAATAATGTGGTATGTTCCATTGGAGCACTCGGATTGATTGAAAGGTTCCGACAGAACATGCCTTAAAGTAATTCACAAAAAAACAGAAAGTGCTTTCTTAGCCCTTCAGATTGTAATGTACCTTTTTGTTTAGCTCCTTGCATACTGTAATCTATCTTTGAAAAGTCTTTAAATAAATAAAATAAAATAAAATAAAAAAATAACTATCAAAATGCAAGAACATTGAAATCAAAATCTCCAAAATGTAGGACAAGAGGACATTAACAATTCCAGTTGTAGTTGGAACCCTCAGACTGATTTTGTGTCTGCATATATATCTATATGTATATTTTTTATATAGGTATGTTTGTATGTGCACTGAATTTTTAACTTTTCCACAAAGAATTGTGGAAACCAAATCAAGAAAGAAACAAAATCTTTTTTGAATTGTTCAAAAGCCCAATGAAACCATTTTTCTGCCTTTACCAACCTAATAGTTCCGATTACAACAGATATATATAATGAGGCTTATGTATTTGCTGATATATATATAAAATATACTATATAATAGGTGTTAAATAAGCGTTAACTAACTATAAATATATAGTCAAGGAAAGACAACTAATTTAATATATATATATATATATATATATATATCAGGTAATTTAATAACAACTTAGCAAAGTAGTGATGACATGTTTTGTCCTTTAGAACTTCGGACTAAATAAAGCAATATTTACTTTGAATTTAACTAAACATTCATCTTTATATACTTTCGTTTTTAAGGTGACCAACTAATGCATTGAATGTGTTGTTTTGTACAAGATCTCTTTTTTGTTCATTTAATATTTTATTTAAATTCGTCAAGATTTCTCCTCTGTAATCGTTGTGACAATTATTACGGGTGATACGCAAACACATATTTAAAACAAAACAAATAAAAAATCCAATTTAAGGCTTTAAACTTTCAGCGTCCTCCCTCCTTCTGTTGCCTGTATACAGTCACCCCAACGTAAACATCTCTTTAGTCCAATAAAGTCCTAAATGGTGAAATGCGACATACGAAATTTTTTGTTTGTTTGTTTTTTTTTTTTTACTCTTTTTCATTAATTTTCCTGACTTGAATTTGTTCTGGCTTGAAAGTTTATTTATATACCACTTTCTCCAATATATATATATATATATATATATATATATATATATATATATATTTTTAGAGTGTTCAGCTTATATATTTTATTATAAAGAATCAATTTATAAAAAGAATTAAATAGCAATGTTAACGTGATTAATGGCGAAATCACTTCGCTAACAAGATTAATGAGACGTTAACTTACTATCAATTCCTTGAATAATAAAATCCTGATATTTGAGTTGAGTTGATGGAAGTGACATGCCAAGTAATTTCGATAGTTTCAAATTGTCATCTTCTGGGCGCAGTTTTCTCATACACAGGATAACACTAAGTCGAAATAAATGTAGTGTAGACAATTTTTTTTTTTTTAATTCTGCTATTTATTGACAATTAAATATATGTTCTGGAGTGTGCAATGCCGCAACGCTAGAGTTCTTGTTCAAAGCAATCAAATGAGAATTTTATTTGAAATTTGAGAAGTGATAAATCCAGGAAATTTTCTTGATATATGTGTTAATCAGTTAAAGCGGCATGGCCTTAAATATAATCCAATTAGTAGAGTAAAATTTCTTCCTAGTTTTCCATAGAATTTAAGATTCTGATTATTACGTACTGCGGATCTGATTTTCGTTAATATACACACAGTGAACCAACTTTCCTAGCAGCAGACCTAGCAATTGATTCAATATAATCTTTACACTTCATCTCAAAGTAGAAGGTACAATGATTTGTTCTTCTGGAGGTTAGAATCAGCCATACTGATGGAATGGATAAAAGGTCTCTAAGATAGTTAAAAGACAGCTGTTTCGTTTAACAAACCATTTCTTACCTCAATCTGCAACAGACTGAAGGTTATTTTTTATATCAGCTTCCAATTTGACTATCGAACCTATCAGACTTACCATTAGGACAGGAGTAAATATTCGTATCAACAGCATAGATACTGAGTCGAGAACTGATGAGACAGGAAATGTTGTTGATGAAGATTAGGAAAAAGTAGGTCTAAAGATAAAGCCCTGGGTGGCACTTGCATTAATGTAAACAGATCTAGAAGAGTGCCCATTCAAGATAATTTTTATTTCAGAATAACATAAGAAACATTAAGTCAGATCAAAAATTCCTCCAGAAATATCATAACCTTTCAACTTGTGAAGAAGACCAGTATGCCAAACTCTCTCGGTTCGCCCAAGTTCTTAAAAAACAGGAATTACAGAAGAGGATTTCCAACAGGCAAGAAAGCAAGAAGCAGCAAGGTAAATTTATAGTAGAGTTTAGAAAGAACAGGAGCCAGATCATTAGCACATTTCTTAAGCACTATTACAAGGATACCATCAAGTTTACATGCTTTTTGAGGGAAATCCAGTTTAGAGATGAGAAAGAAACCATGGACAGAGTTATATACATATCATTCAATAGAGACTCAGTTCTAAGTGGAAAGTTTTTTTCAAGATTTCCAGATGAATCAAGAGTAGAATTTGAAGAGAATTTATGAGCAAAATATTCTGCTTTATCAGTATAATATGATAACACCCTAAACTTAGTAAAGTGAGGAGGAATAGAAGACTTGCCTTCATTTGGAACACTATTACAGAGCCGCTAGTATCACAAAAACCAAACTTTCTAGAGGCCTTTAATTGCTTCATTCTGTCAACGAACAAAAACTTTGCCTTATTGAGGACTTGCTTATGCTTATTTTGTTAGTATATACAAAAAAATGGCTGTTGTATTTGAACTATCACATTGGTACAGTAGAAAGTGATTTCTGAG
This sequence comes from Acanthosepion pharaonis, assembly GCA_903632075.3. Lineage (NCBI taxonomy): Eukaryota > Metazoa > Mollusca > Cephalopoda > Sepiida > Sepiidae > Acanthosepion > Acanthosepion pharaonis. The sequence continues at coordinate 7,443 of CAHIKZ030001427.1, read as the reverse complement.
GGCTATAGCAGCTGAACAGGCAAGTTTGAATCACCTGGTATTTGTGAGAAGGCAGTGACACAGTTCTGTTTTTTATTTTCATTAATGACCTTCCTGATCACATCATCTCTCAACTTAGTATCTAAGTAGTAGTAGTAGTAGTAGTAGGGTTTATCAGTTTGACAAGGTCAGTATGGCAGCTGATGTCCAAAACGACGTCAAGTCCGTAGGTTAACTGGGAAAAAAGATGGCTTGTTAATTTTAACGCCTCCAAAATTAAACTTCTCTCCATTAATCATCTTAGAGACACCTTGCTGCTTTACATCAGTATGGCTGATGCTATCCTACAGTAAAGTGACTCGTTGTGCCTTCCCGGTCTCATGTTCTCACCTACATGAAGTGGAAAGACTATATTGGTTCCATTGATAAGTCAATTACTAAGAAAGTCGGTTCACTCTGTCGAGCAAGACAATTTTTCTCGCCAGAATCTATCTTACATATCTATAACTCTACCATTCATCCATACTTAGAATAATGCTGCCACATGTGGCCAAATGACCCTGCTATTTACCTTGAACTCCTTGATAAAATCGAAAGAAGAATCAGCAATATTATTGTTCCTGATCTGGCAGCTCAGCTTCAGTCACTTTCCCACCGCCGTAAGGTTGTCTCACTATGCTCATTTTCCGGAAATTACTTTCAAGTAATGTTTGTAAATATTCAAGGTGAAAACATATCTTATCGCCTCAATTCTTTTTTTAATCTGTTATCGTATATATCTTCCTTGCTTATTATAATTTTCCTGAATACTGTGCTCTTGTCGTGAGTTAAAGACAGTTGCATGTTTGTTCATGGTCAACTAAATCTAAACAAAATGGTTTCTTATTTTCGATATTTTGTTTTATTGTTTGTAGATGTTCTATTGTTGAGTAACCACTCCTAAAAACTTCTTATTCGCGTGGTTGATTTTCATCTAAGGTACTTGTTAGCCTGTGGGTATGTTTGAGAGTAATTTGTTGACAGTAATGTGACGGATGGGGGTTACTTGCCAAGGTTTTTATTATCTATATATTATGGAGTAGGATTATTATTACCTAATCTTGCGTGAAAGTCTTATTTTGAATCTTCCAAAATATCTGTTGCTACACCGCATTTGCCTAGTGATTTTTCGTGTGCCACATTTTGAAGTGAAAACTTTATTTCATTAGTTGTAACCCAGTGGTATAGTATAGCTGTCCACTCGTAGGGTCTCGCTAACCAATCCCTATTGCAGACGCTTGCTCAGGCGCATTTGTGTTTATTCAACACCCACAGATCCCACCTGTGTTTAATACTGAGAAATTATAAATTATATACCGTTATATCATATATATATATGACATAACGATATATAATTCTGTATAATTTTACATATCAGCAAATAGTATTCAGAAAAATATGACAAACTGCAGAGTTTTTGTGACGCCTTTTATCTGTTATGATTTCATCGGAGTGAGCATTGTTGACAAAGAGAAAAAGAAAAAAATTGGCTAGTTTGAGGAAAAAATTATTTAAAAAAAAAATTACTTATTGTACATACGTACAATTATGGCACAAAACCGAAAAGGGGGAATGGGTTGAGGCTAGTTTTCACTATCTATCTTATACCTAGCTAATCAGATTCACGACCCATTCACTCGTTACAATTTCCACATTCACCATAAGAACTCATCCATCGTCAATCAATCCTCCATACACCATAATACCACATCCTCTCCGGGCCTATAAAAACACATCCCAATGAGATGATAAATATTATTTACAATATATATATATATATACAAATCGGATGAATGATCATGAAAGTGGAAGGGCGAACCCCAAAACAAACTAAATATCAAAACAAAGCAAAACTAAACATAAATGATGTTAGTAGGACCCGCCCAACCCTTCAAAAAAGAGAAGCCGCTGTATTCTGCCCTTGGACAAAATCAAGAGACTATCTTGCTAAGGGAGAGGAGAAAGAAGAAGATATATAGATACGGGCATGAGAAATAAATAAAATATTCTTTAAGAAATATACTTTCAAATATTTTGAAACTACTTGCATCACTCGTTTCGTACTCATGTATAAACTTGGCAACGTCAACAAAGCCCAGAGAGACGAAATTCTAACGGATGAAACGCGCCACAAAAAAACTTTTGCCATATATATATATATATATTATTTTTAACCATTTTTATCTTTGTATATTTGCTCCCTTAAGTTATAATTTAATAAGTGGTTAGCATTTATTTAATGATACTTTAAGTCTTAAATATTTATTGGTTGTGGTATCTGATTGTCTAGGTCATTGTCTGTGGATGTGTGTACGTGTATTTATCGGTGTCTATGTGTATGTAGAGTGCATTCACATTTAATTGTGTGTGTGTATAGGTGTTGGTTTCCCCGTTTCCTTTTTTCATAAAGGGTTGTAGTGATGTTCCTGTCTCGTCGCCTTTTCTTTTCTTTCCCTTTTTTTTATGTGTGTGTATATATATATCTAAATATGTCTGGGTGCTTATGTATTATAATCTGATTGTGTTTTTGTTGTTTTGCGCGTGAGTTTAGGACCCCATTCACACATTTTAGAATAAAAAATATATATACATGTATTGTCAAATGACCGGATATATTGTAGCGTCTTGTCGAACGTAATTTCAACGAAGAAATAAATTGAATAACATGTATTTTTTCTTTTCTCAATAATTTTGTAGTTTTTAAACTTAATAGTGATTAAATTTGGATTTTAAAATTGGCAGTTTTTAATTTTAATATTAAATTTTATCATATAATTTTATAATTATTGGTTAGTATAAATTATTTTTAATATTACCCGTATTTTAAAGATCTGAATAGCTATTATAACATGATTTCGTTGTCAAGCTTTTGAATCTTTCTATACTTGGTTTTGATTGGTTATTCTAGCTTTTGTAACAATGTTTCCCCCTAGTGTAGGATCGTTAATTAATTTGAAACTTTTAAAACCATTTATTTTATCTTCAACAACATCACTTGAGGGTGTTGAAACAAAATGGCTATTTTTGTAGTGATTTTATAACATATTTATGTTATAATTTTTTTTTATAAAATAATTATATATATATATATATATATATATATATATATATATATATAAAAATAAAAAAAGATATTTTTTATGTTTATACATTCTTTTTATAGATACAAATATTTAAGTAAATGCTCTGTTCATAATAAACAGTATTAACAACATTTACCGGCCTGAATGCCCGAGAAAATTTTCATGGAAAATATTCGTCCCCTGACAGGAATCGAACCTGTATCCTATACGGAAGCGTCATATTGCCTGACGCGCTTTTACAGATTGAGCCACAGAGGAGCATTTTGGTTAGTAAGGTCGATTTTACTGTTTCCAAACTACAATCTTCCATGAATCTCTCATGTACATACATATCTGCTCAATGCGTACCCAAATGTAAACAAATGACGTCACACATTATGAAATGGACAAAGTCCGACAATTATTTTAAGACATTTTTATGTTTATACATTCTTTTTTATAGATATAAATATTTAAGTAAATGTTCTGTTTATAATAAGCAGTATAAAACAACATTTACCGGCCTGGGTGTCCGAGAAATTTTCATAGAAAATATTCGTTCTCTGACAGGAATCGAACCTGTATCCTATATGGAACCATCATATAGCCTGACGTGCCTTAACCGATTATTATAAACACACACACACACACACACACACACACACACACACACACACACACACACACATATATAAATATAAAAAGAAAGAACAGTAAGATATATAATCGGGTGTTCTTATACATATTTTTATTTTTACAAAATAGTGCTCAATGTAAATTTACAGATCATTAATATTATAATTAATTGATTTAAAATGGTATTTTCCTATTAATTTTAACCATGTTTCAAAAATGGAAGATTCCATTTTGAAACATGGTTAGAACTGTGTAGCGAAAAAAGCCATATTTTAAATGAATTAATTTATTATATATATATATATATAATGCGGGTTTTTATACCCTTTGAATTTATGTGACCAATAATTTGTCCTCTGTAGAAAATAAGGGTAAAAAGAGCATTGACGCGGCACGTCGAGAGAAAACAGGATAACACCAAACTTGAGTGGAAAAAAGAAAGGCTTTATATTTTATATTTATATTATAACCGTGTTTTTTGCGAGGACTTAACTGGTGGCAATAAAGTTCGTTCGGTTAACAGTTCTCATTTTTTGTTGCAACGTCGGAATATCTTCGTCTTCAGGTTGAAGAGGGGATTTTCGGATGCTTTGCTGTAACTGTTGGGACATCCTCGTTCCTATGTTGCATTCTTTGCCGCTCAATTTTCGAACACCATGTGGCTGCTGGTTGAATTTTACGGAGCTAAATTTGTCCGTGTTGACTCGTCGGTGGCCCAGGAAAAAAGAGGACGTGAAAGACTGCTTTCAGCCCAACACAGGGGCCGGTGATAACGACACCCTACAAAGGGAGGTAATTCATTTATATTTTATATATATATTTTTAATATATATATATATATATATATATATATATAAACATATATATATATATATAAATATATATATATATATATATAATATATATATATATATATATATATTAAATATATATATACATATATATATATATATATATATATATATATATATATATATATATATATATATATATATATATATATATATATTATATATATATATATATATATACATATATATATATATATATATATATATATATATATATATATATATATATATATATATATATATATATATATATATATATATATATATGTATATTTTTCATTTGGGCGTATGTTTCATTAATGCATGTTTCATTAAATAATATAGACAAGTTTTGTCTATTTATTTTAGGAGTAAATTCCTTTCATATTTTTTGTACAGTTCTTTTTAACTTTTCTTTTGCAATCCAAAAACTCTTGAAAGCAAACTTTCTACTATGAATCTTCTTGCCCCATGTGATATGATCATTTGCATGGAATTCTTAGTCATGTCTGGTTGCTTCATGTCATGGACTGGTTGCTTTTCGTTAGACAACTCTCCATACAAATATTTCTTTGGAAGTCATGTGAGTATTCCAACGCAACCTATATATTCAGAATTGTTATTTCAATGTTGTTGCACTCACTTTATTCAAGCACTTCTCAATCATTGATATGCATTCTCCAGTTGATTTCAACGATGTTTATGAAAGCGCTGAGGCTGCTTCGTGATAACAACGAACGTTTCATATAAATATCGACGTTAAGAGGCACAAACATGGTACCTGTTGATCCTAGTCAATAAAATAAGTACATACTTGCAATCTTGGAAGTGGATAGGTGACATTTACCAAAACAATGAAAGATAAACAACATAGAATTTAAAAATAGAATCAACTCATATGCTTTCATTTTCCCAAAAAAAATGGTGAAGCTAAATAAATAACAAATTCTGTTAAGTTTATAAACGTTCTCCTATTTGTTCTTTATTTAATCATGTTCTTGGATTAAATCGATATTTTTTATGTGATATAACAATATCAAAAGCAACAAAAAATGAAAAAATATAACATGTGCCGTAGCAATGTTTTAAAATACATTTGACCAATATTAAATGCCACTTTGCATTTTTACCATACCTGGTTATCTCCCTTGCACTGTGAACGCTTGTTTACAAAAAACATTATAGCTACAACGGATAAATTTTAAAATAGTTATAACAAGGTCGATTTTATTGTTTTTAAACTTACAATTCTCCATGATTTAAAAACAGTAAAATCGACCTGGCTTACCGAAACGCTCCTCTGTGGCTAAATCGTTAAAGCACGTCAGACTATATGACGATTCCGTATAGGATACAGGTTCAATTCCTGTCGAAGGACGCATATTTTCTATGAAAATTTCTCGGACATTCAGGCCGGCAAATGTTGTTTAATACTGTTTATTATAAACAGAGCATTTACTTAAATATTTGTATCTATAAAAAGAACGAATAAACATAAAAATGTCTTAAAATAATTGTCGGACTTTGTCCATTTCATAATAATATATATATATATATATATATATATATATATATTAAAATGTTAGTCGATTTTGCTAGCTTGGTTTAAACCTTTCGGCATCTTCATGCAATTTCGGTCAATTGAGCGAACATTTTTTTAAAATAAAAAATTATAAACCCTATGTTTTTTAACACTATTTAAATAAATAAATAATTAAACGAACGGTGTGGGGTGCAGAGGAAAGAGAGGAAAAGCAAGTGTATTAGAAATGTATCGGTGTTTGTATGGGGGAGTAAATGAAATATACCCACTCTCTTTTCATCCCACTTCATATGAACTTAAAATGCAATATATATACATATATATGTGTTTGTGTGTGTATTGTTTTGTCTCGGGGTTCACTTTGAGAGGGCCGTAGTTAGCAGAGGGCCTCACTTTCTAAAACATTCATTAGTTAACATTACAGTCCTCATTATTATTGTCCTCATCTTTGTCGCCATATTTATCCCAACGTTTCGGCCGTTGTACGCTCCAGCCTTCTTCAGGTGGTTGTAATTTCGAACTGAACCCTTTATTTCGCTCACTGGGGTAGACTGTTCTAGTTCCACGTGCCATGTTTGATGGATGTCAGTTATCAGTTATCTCCTGCTAATTTTCCCTCTGAAAGCTCTCCACTGCCTTAATCAGGTATTGAACTCTTTTCCCTGCAATGTCATATTCAAGTTACATAAGTTCTTAAACATATCCGCTGCAAACAACGTCTCATATGTCCCGAAAGAGGAAGATTTCCCTAGGTTCAACCGCCGAATATTGTCGTGATAAATCACATCTCTATACTCTGCCACCATGTCCTCAAGCAGAGATTTAAATTGTCGATAGTTGAACGCCCTTGGTCTGATTGTGTTCACCACGATCACTACAGGATCTAACACAAGTTCAGTGCAGCTTTATAAAGACTTGGTGCAAAATACAATGAAAAGACAAGATATCGCTATCTGGATGTTCTGCTTTTAACTTGTTTTACTAAAAGTTCAGTCATACGCATATTTTTCCATGAAATGTTCTGGCCTCATTCGTTCTAATGCTTACCATTCTATTCCATGACAAAGTATTTTTCTCCACACAATCCACGACACACTCAAACAAGTCCTAAGCAGTAGTTTTATATTTCATCAATTCCAAAACCAGTAGTTTCTCTCTGATGACGAAATTTTTATCAATTAATCGGTGCATTATTGTTCAAAACACAAACACACAAACACACACACACACACACACATATATATATATATATATATATATATATATATATATATATATATATTGTGTGTAAGTGTACAGTATATTTATATATTTTTTAGTTTAAAGCAGTTACATTTTATCCAATTTGTCTTGT
>CAHIKZ030001426.1:585000-622944 GCA_903632075.3 Acanthosepion pharaonis | reverse complement strand
GGGGGTTTTCCCCTTTTTTTTAAAGTTTTTTTTTAAAAAGAAATTTGGGGTTTCAAAAACCCCTTTTTTTTTTAAACCCAAAAAAAACATTTTTTTTATCTTATGATAGTCTCCATTAATAAATTAAATTTTATTATAAACAATTGTTTTTAAAAATTTTTTGCTTTCTGAATGTTAAATAAAGAAAGTGTGCAAGACAAAAAAATCACCTCCCCCCAAAAAAAAGTGGATGTTTTTTATGGAAAAAAAAAAAGATCCCATATATAAAGGAAAAAACACACACACACACACACAAACAACCCGGGGTTTTTTAACCCCAAATACCCCCGAATCGCTAAAAAAATAATAGTCTGAGAAAAGTAAAAATTTAGAAAACAAAATTTTTTATCAAATGTTTTTGTTTTTAAGAGGATAGACTAAATTTTCCCTCTTTTAAATATTTTTATATATATATATATATATATATATATATATATAGATTTGAGAAGAGAATAGGTGCGCTGGTGGAAGTTTCAGCCAATATCATAAATAGTTGGCAAAGTAAAAAACATTGAATATTCGATTAGATTGAATTCATGAAGCCAAGTAAAACAGAAGGAATTTTTACTTGGCCTCATGTGAACCAGGTTAGTACTTTCCCTCCAACTACCATTTTATTTCAGTTCAAAAGACTATTTATTTCTTATAAATTACTTGTTCAGTACAGTTGAGCGAGTACGAAACCGACTACCTAGCTTTTATGATTTTTTATAACTTTAAATCTTCAATATGAGTATCAATAAAAATAGTTATTTTCATTACATTGTATATATATATATATATATATATATATATATATGTATATACAATATATACATATATATATATACACACACATATACATATATATATACATACACACATATATATAAATAATATAATAATAAAATAAACAATTAGCAATTGACAGAACATTAAACATAATCTCTTATCCAGTATTATCCCAGGAGCTGCTTTAATTATAATCTGTGATATGGATTATCTAATTGCTGGCGTATTTTTGCTAAATTCATCATAGTCTGATTGAAAGAAAGAAGAACAAATATTCTGATTCTGGGTAGATTAGTACATTATTCAGCTCCTCCACCTCATAAAAAGAAAGAAACCATCCATTTAAAGCTGGTTTTTACTGTAAAGGTTAGGGGTACAAGTTTGTATATAACCAATATATAGCTATTGGAGACAAGAGAAGGTATATTCAAACAAATGTATGTAATTTTAGTTTTTCTTTTCATATAAACTTTATAAATTTTTTGTGGATGCACCCGCAAATGAGGGGCATAAAGCATTGATATTCAGAAGATATACATATTGGTAACCCTGTTACATAAGCAAATATATATATATATATATATATATATAAACAAAACAATATATTTCTTCATTATATTTATCTATTGTGTATATAATATTTTTATATAGTGATCATATGATGCTATACAAGGTACTGTAATTAAGCTAGAAACCAATTTGATCTTGACGTTCATAAGACATGGACATAAACATTAGTAAAGTATATACTGTTTATTTGGTGGCTATGGTTCAGGAAGTGAAATCCATATACTCTTGTTTAGTGGAACAAATAAAAAGTGGCATCATAAGGTTGAATTAAAAAAGAAGAATGAACTAATATCAGATTATTCAGAATGAAAACTGTCTGTTCCTATGAAATGAATAAAGAGTTTGAAAATTCTCAGAATGGTACCGAAACAAGAGGCACCTGAAGGAGACAATGGCAAAAAACATTATGATGATGCCAATCAAAATTGAGGACAACCAATTGAAATAAATTCAGATACCATCAACATATTTTTCCTACTAACATTTTGTTTAGGATGATAAAATACCTCCAGAGTTTTAAAATTTTTTTTTTTTTTTTTTAAAAATCTAATTTCTATAACAATATAAAGTTTTTTTAAAAAACAAAAAAAGAAAAAAACTTTCACTTACACAATTTCAATCAGATTTTATTTTACTAATGTAGAGTTTGTTCTTGGGAAATAAAATTATTATTCTGACAGTGCTGACTCATCAGGGAAATATGTCAAAAAAAAAACTTCCAAATTGTCTTTTATATTTAACTAGATGGAGCCAGTAAAATGTTGGGGAATCTGAACAGATTCTAATTTGTTTCTCTGGTTTGCAATTAACCAGCATTTCCTGTGTTTCTTGAAGAACATCAAATTTTTTTTTTTTTCAGGAAACCATTGAAAACCTTCATATCTTGCTGTGGAGATCACTAGCATCAAGATGTGTCTAATGCAAATCTGTCCAATAGAATTGAATGGAAAGACGAAAACTCTCTAGAATGCTCTAATCACAGAGCTATATAAGAATACCAGTGGAGTGATTTGATTGTCTTTTTTGCCTTTGTCTGTTATATGCTGTTAGAGAGAGTTAACTTAACTATTTGGATTATCATTGTGCTTTATGTGAAACAACTAGGAAAAACTGAAACTGAATAATGCCAGATATCGTTAGGAGTCTGCCAACAAACACAACCTGCCTTGCTGGGAACCTTCATGGAACAAACCAATGATCCAAGGACTGGTAAACAAAGCTCAATTCCCTACATTGTTCAAAGATCCCCAATCCTGAACTTGAAGGGATGAAACATGTATCCAAACACTTGGAATCTCTGTGGACAATGCTCTTGACTGAGATGCATAGAAAGTCAAAAACTTGAGTGAGGGTTCCAAATTCAAATCCCATTACCTTTAACAAGAATATGCCAATCCACAATGACATTGCCACAATCCCTGTGATAAGTTACCAGATACCAGATCTTTTCAAAGAAGGATATCAAAGTAGAAGTGAAGTTCAAGTCTGATGTGAAGCCATTTTTCACAAAACACAACCAGTTCCATTCGCTGTGCTTCGGGATGAACTAGTCAAAGGTTACAAAGAAGGCATTTCCAAAGGAGGCTGGAAGCAAGTCCAATTCAGCAAATATGGAATGCCTGTGGTACCGATTTGCAAAGTCTATAGTCCCAGGCATCCTAAAGCCAAAATTGTGGATCTAAGGTGACTACTCAATAGTCATCAACAAGGTCAATCTTCATGTTACAGGTCAGCCCTAATATCTTAGATCTACTGTATATCTGACATTTTAGCATGGTCGAACTGCTGTCTATTGGCCTGGTATTGATACAGCTATCAAGATGACTAGTTGATGATGTGACTTGTATGTCATAACATCAAAATAAATCATTCAAGCCTGTGTTCACCCATGAATATTGCCAGAAAAAGCTATGGAGCCGCTTTTACACTTGAATCATACCATCAACTTCATGGGTACAAACTGGTTGGTGATCACTGACGCTTTCTCATGGTATCCATTTATTCACCCAATGTCATCCACATCCACTAGAGCCACTCCAGATCTGCTGGAGGGGAGGATTTTATTCACTTTGATCCCCTCACATGCTGGTTATGGATAATGCATCAACTTTTTTTTATGGAGAATTTTTTTTTGGTGCAAAGAACGTGCATTCTGCACTTGATGGGGGCATCATACGATCCAGCTGCTAACAGAGCAGCAGAATGTTTGGTGAAGACTCAAGCAATTAGTGAAAAACATCTTCTCTACCCTCAAAGGGAGCTCATCAAGAGTTATCGATACAGTACTGAGAATGCCAAACATCACATGGATTCTCTTAAAGAAACTCTTGATGTCCCAGCAGATACAGACTAGGATTAATTCTCTGGCAATATCATTTGCACCAGCACACATAGCTCAGGCCAAGACATTCAAGTTTGTCATCAAAGACTGAGATGACTCCAAACCTCAGGAGGTGTCGCCAAGACCGTACATTTTTTGGCTGCTGATCCAGTGTATGCACTTTACTTTGGACATCACTAAGACAAACATCCTTGATGTATACCAGCAGTCATCATAAAGTCATTGGGTACTCATTGCTTCAATGTCAAGGCTTTTTTTTCATGGCCCAGTATGGAGACAACATTTTTTAAACAGCTACATCCGTATTCTATGCTTTTGCAGAGGACTACGGTTCCAGCAATGAGATGGACAATGTTTCTGAACTTCCAACTAATCATCCAATGGAGGTCTTGAAAGAAGTGCTAAAAAGCTCAGGGACAAACCAGACTACTACTACTACCCCAGATCAAAATGCCTTTATATTTTGGTTTATGAACTAAATAACCCTAACGATCTAAGAGAACACCCAAGCCCAGAGAGAGACTTTGTTGTTGATGCTTTTAACGTAGCATCAGTTTTGGTGGGAGGTGTTGTGAAGATTAATAGCATCTTGATCTGTCCAATGCAAATTGCACACATGCAAATCTGTTCTATAGAATTGAATAGAAATTTGTAGAACTCTCTAGAATGTTCTAATTACACAGCTATATAAGCAATGCAGATGGACTTATTTTTTCTTTTTTTTGCCTTTTGTCCGTTAATACACTAGAGAGGCAGTTAACTTACCTATTTGGATTAACGCTGTGCTTTCTCTGTGAGTTAACGAGAGAAACAAACCGTTCTATAGCACATCACATACTATTGTGTACATGTGTGCACACATAGATATAACTTTTTTACCATGTTAATAGAAAAACTGTAATTTATAATTATTTTTATTTTATCTTTTTTAATCATTTCATTGGTAAGTAAAAGCAATAATGCCTCTAGGACATAAGGAATTACAGGAATGAAAGAGAACTTTGAAGATGTTAGTGAGGAGAAGTGAGGAAAGGACAATAAAGGAACAGGGTTCAGGAAGACAGAAGATAGCAATTGATATTGCATTTCAATTTCTGAAGATTGTAGGTGGCAAGGAAGCAAGAAATCGAAAGGAGTTCCACAGATAAGAAAAGCAACTCTAGAAAAAAAGTTTATATTGCATCTAGCTAGTTCAACAGTAAAGTAGCACGTTAAATTTATATAGTTAAGGCACTAAGGAAAAAAGCTCATTAGATCACTTGAAGAGACATGTTACATTAAAGAAAATGGGAAAATTGATAAAAAATTGTTATTTTCCTAAACTAGTTGCTATTTAACTCATAGCTGGGAAGAGAAGAGATGGATTCATACCTTTCCCAAGGATATTTGTGCAAAAGTGAATGCATCAAATCTGGCTGAAATTCAAATTTGGTTTGTTGATTTATCTTTCCAAGCTGCTTACCATTACACTACCCACACCTCTTATATAAGACAACAATTATACTAAAACCAGATTATACTTAAAAAAATAAATATATATATATATATATATATATATATATATATATATATATATATATATTATTATATATATATATATACTGTATATATTTAATAAATGCAACTTTTGAAGACCTAATTTTAAACTAATTTGACTACAGTAAATGAATAGTTTGGTCAACAACATAGCCAGGTCCAGCAGTGCATATGATAATTTTATATCTCATGTATGATGTGACTCCTGAAAATTAGTTCAAAAAGTCACATCATACACGAGTATATATAGTAACTTTCAGAAGACTGATAAATATTATTCAGACAACTGAACCCCTTATTTTTATACTTTTTAATGTAGCAATGAAGGAAAACAAAAAAAAAAACACTTCATTTGTTTCTTGTTTAAAGATGAAGTCCTCCCCAATGAAAGAATTCCTCCTAAGAAGAGCTGAAGAATGAAAGAGACAAATTTGTATTACAAAAAGCAATTCTTTGAAAAAGGGTTCAATCATTTACTTAAATTTAACTTCAAAATTATTCCTCTATTTGGAATTGCATACTTATATTAGAGATGTGTGTTTCATTGAAAAACCGAATTTTTCGGTTTCATCTTCACACCATGAAACCGCATGATTTCGATTTAAATTTATCACTACTACATATCCAAAGAAACACTATTGAAAAAGACTTTCAGATGTTAATAAAATTAAATTTTAAATCAATATTTATATCATTGTAAGAGAAAAAGATTGAACAAAAAATTAAAAAACATAAATGACTAGTTTTGTGAAAATGAAGAAAAAAAAAGAAATTTGTTTATGATGTCTCAAAGTGATATCTATTTGTTTCAGTTTTCAAAAAAAAAAAAAAAATTTTACGGTAAAATTAATTCAACAACAAAATAGAGAGTAAAAAAAAAAAAAATAAAAAAATAGTTGCAGTTTCATCTTTTAATGTTAAATTTTATGAAGTCGGATTTTCTAGTAATTAATTATTACGCCAATCACGAAATAAAGTTGTTGTAAACGATAAAAAATTAATTTTTTTTTTTTTTATAAATAAATTTGTTTTTTTTTTTTTTATCTAGGGTATGTACCTAAATTAGATATTAAGAATAATTAAAATAGTTCTTAATTTCATTTTAAAGATGTATATATTTCTCTCAGATATAAAATAAAAGTTTTGTTTTCTACAAATAAAATTGTTTCTATCTAGTGAATAATACACATAAAATTACATATTAAAAAAAATAAAATTAAAATAAGTTTTATTCTCAGTTTTAAAATGTGTATATTTTCAAAACTGCAAGTCATTTTTTTTTAATTTTTAAAGTAAAAAATTATTCTTTTTTTAACCACTAGTGTTCAGTGGGTGTTTTTACTGTTCTGCCTATAAAATTTTCTAAACAAGGAAAATTAATTCATTTTATTTTTACAAATATCTTTATAGTTTTATCTGGTGAATAATACACTTAAGAAGATTATATTAAAATGATTAAAATAATTTTTAATTTCAGTTTTAAATGTATATAAAAAGAACAGGTGATACTGCAGATTTGGAAATCTACACATTATTCCTAAAAATGAAATTAAAAGTTTTTTTTATTTTTATATTTTTTCATTTTAGTTGTATTTATGAATCGATTTTATTTTCCTTGTTTAGAAGAAATTTTTTGCAAAACCCCAATAATAGTTGACTTAGCAAAAAGAATTACTGGTTTTTTTTTTTTTGCTTACTTTACAATTTTTGAAGGAATTTACTTCCTCAGGTCAGAGAAGAAATGAACATCTTCATGGTTGTAGTTTAAGTTGTCTTCTAATTGAGTGTACAATTTCAAGAATATTGATAAAGAATGGTCACTTTAATTTTGCAAAATAAAGTAACGTGTAAAATTTAGTCTTGAAAAAAAAAAAAAAATTTCACATTTTCAGCTGGTCGAAGCAAAATACCGTTTTAACTTGCTGTAAAAAAATAATTCAATGAAAAAGCACATACAAATTAAATATTTAGAAAGATTATTTTCTTTTCTTTCCAGCCATATGAATATTTTTAAGATTGAACAAGAAATACAAGAGATATTGTGAGTTGAATGGAGTAAGTTGCAAATTTATCAATCTCAAAATCAGATACTGACTGGAAATGTTATCATTACACAAGAAAATGAATGGCTTCCTTAGAAAGCCAAAATACTAAATTAAAACCTGCAAAATTGAATCAAAAACTGCAGTATCAAGGAAAAAAAAAGCAGAATCCAATACCGAAACATAAATTGCCAAACTGACCAATAATAAAATCCATAATGGCATTTTAAAAAATTTCTCCTCAGACCTTTTAAAAGCATTTATTAAATTTTCTAAGCATTCTCTAATCAGATACAGGAAATAAAAATGCATTCTGTGATTGTTGCATGAACTAGTAATTCAGAGATAGTATTTTTTTATAAACCTTATATTTAAAGGTAAAACAAAGTTCAGTGCAGAATCCATATTGAAAGAGTTTATTTCATTGGATCAAAGATAGTGATATGTATAACCATTTTACAACAATAAATATATTTTCCATTTTATCCAGGCACTGGATCAAAAAACATTGAAAAATAGCGAAGGCATGACATTTCCTTGCTTGATTTTTTATTCTCACATGGCCATATGAAACCCAAGAAAAATTTTGCCTTTTTTCATGGCCTTTTAACCTTCCTTTCATATCCCCTGAATTTACTCCCCATAGTAAATTAAAAACATGAAATAATTGTAAAAGGGCTTAATATTCAAACATTACATATATTCTGGTCATACATTGACAATCTACCATTTCATAGTTATTGGAATGTCATCACATCATAACCATTATAATTCCCAAAATTTGATGATTATAATAATAAAAAATATTATTACATTAAAATTTTTTAAAATATAATTTTTTTTTTGATAAAATTCTTTATAATTAAATTCTGAATTAAATACACATTTTAAGTTTTTCTTAAACATAAAATTTTAAAAAAATTTATATAATATATATATTGAAATATATATATCATATGTTTATCATCATTGATAAATCTTTCTATATATCAATAATATTTATAAATATATATATACATACACACATCCCCATATATTTACATACATAGGCATAATAGTTGTGAAACATATATATATATATACACACACTCATATATATACATACATGTATAAGAACTGCTATACATTTAAGTCACAAAATCACATTTATGTGTATATATATATCATATAACACTATATATATATATATATTAGTTCCCATAGACTGAAAAATAGAAAACTATAAAAAAAAATGATATCCAATTTTACATACATAACATGGTAACTAATTACTATAAAACAATTGATTTAAAATATATATGTGTTTGTATAATCTTATGTGTTTCTTGAAAAAGTATATTTTGTTTATATTTTCTTGTTATATATTATTTATATAGACACAAATATTTAGAATTTTTGCTTGTTTTGTTAAAAAACTATTAAAATATTTACTAGCCTGAATGAATTTGGAGAAAATATATTTGATGACTTTCAACCATTCTTCTTTCCTAAAAGAACTTTTACTCCCCACCTCTGAAAATGTCAGGCTATGTGATGGTTTTGGATTTACCCATTTTTTCCTTAATTTATTCATTTTCATCAAATTTCATATATTCACGCCAGTAAACAAATTTTTAATACACTTTCAGCAAACTGTGTGTAATTTACAATCTATATATAATATAAATTATATGTATGTGATGTTAATATATATTTTAAAAAGAATTTTAGAAAATATTATGATGATTGTGCTAAAATTCTTGGGTAAGCATTGTTGCTTTTTAATAAAAAATAGTAAAAAATATAAAGTCTTGTTGCTTCACATATATATTCAACCTTTTAAAACAGTACATTTCTTAATTGATGGACAGTCTTATTCATTTGGGTCTTTATATAATAAACATTTTTATTGATTAATTTTTTTTTTGTTATATAAAATATTTTGTATATTAATTTGTAGGAAATGGTCATAAAAAAAGCACCATTTATAATATTATATCTAAAAGGATGTCTCAAAAGATATACCCGTTGTCCCAACAATTCCCCAACACCTGGCATTTTCTGTTTTTTACTTTTACTTAAACCTTTATTATAGGTTTAAGGAAGAATAATTATTTTCAAAACAGATTGAAAGTTCTTAATTGTTTAAATTCCTGTCTCCATTTCAACACAGTTTGAATAGTACAGTTTAAAAACTTGAACTTAACATCTTGTCAATAGAATATCTAACTTCAAAATAGACAGGCGAAAAATTTTTTTTCATTTATTCAGCATTTTTGAATTAAAAAAAAAGAATATTTTCTTGGTATTGTCTTACAAAATTATCTAAATGCTGATGCAATATATATATATATATATATTTATAAAATTAGTTTCAATGGAATTTTTTACTCCAAGATTATTTATATCGTAATGCTTTATTATTGTAAACATTATTTTTGTTAAAATGAGTATGCCTTTGAGTATATAGCCCAATTATTCTTTAAAAATTAATGAATGATTTTTGTCAATATTTTGATATTGAGAAGTCCTATTAAAATTTTTTCCTTTTTGTACAACATTTTTGTGATAAATGATTAAGTATATTTATAAAAAGTTTCTTTTCTTTTAAAGAAAAAGCTAAATAAACATAAAGATTCCTGTCAGGAAGATAATTTTCAAACAGAAGATGAATTATTGATCTCTAGAATGGCTGACATTAATTTTACTGTTAAAAAAAGAAAACAAAAGCAAAACTAGCTTTCAATTCAATGACATTATTTTTCAAATTTTAAAAAAATGTTATGCATCCAGATCAAAATTGTTTAAAGTTCATGTTGTGCACTTTTAACTATCTTAGTCATGATCAAGAACCAAGTATTGTCAGTATGGTAGACAAGTTTTCTGTCATTTTTTTAGAATATTATACTTCAAATCTAAATATGTGTATCATATAAATGATATCATATCTAGAATGATTTCACCAAACTTGACAGCACTGGAAAAGTTTCTTTTATATGCTGTGTCCCTTAAATATATAGGTGATCATGACTGTCCACAACTTTTTTATTGTTAACAAGAATCTTAGCAATGTTTGAGTTTTTCTGTCTCCACCCAGGTGTTTTGTTCTGCCATCACTTTACACAAACCTGTTATATAGGTAACTTTCTATCTTCCTGTCCTTATCTTCAATAGGTCTTTAATGTTTTCATTTTATCCTGATGATATGACAATATATAAATGCACCTCTAAAAAGTCTTACAACTGAGATTAAAGTAAATACCTCTCTTCCAATCTAACAATAACAGCAAAATTTATAAAAAATGGCTTTTACATTCAATTAAAAAATTAAAACTAGTTATTTCTCTCACCATTGATCAGACCCTTAGAATAAGTTATAGTGAATGGATGTCTTTTCAAAAATGATTATGCCTTAAGGTTAATTGGAACATCAAAATCAAACCAATCTCAAGTGGAACTTGTAAATATGATCCATTGCTGCAAAACATGCAGGTAAAATGATTGGCTCCCTAAATTGCTCCAGTAAGTATCTATAATATTCTAGGATTCATCTAAATGGAAATGAATAATACTGTTGCCATATTTGGGTGGGAACTGCCCAGACCTGACTTTCCAGATTTGATTATTCAAAAGTATCTCCGAGTCCTTGTTTTTAAGAATTATTTTCCACCCTCCGACCTCTCTTTCACAGGTGGAAGGTGGCGAGTCTCTCACTGCTCTATTGCTGCTACTTTGGAAAGTACTCAGATGAACTTCATTCCTTGGTTCCGCCAGGTCTAACTTTCACAGCTGGGACCCGTCATTCCACTTACATAGTAGCAAACTACCCACATTGCCTTGCCTCTGTATTCCATTGGCAAGAAGTAAGTTCCACTCAAACAGCTTCTTCCATGAACCACTTGCCCTGTGGGACAGATTCCCAAGAGGATGTTTCCCCAACCACTACAATTTTAACCTGTTTAAGTGTAGAGTTAATCATTATCTTCCCTTCCTATCCATATAAACTACTCCTTAACTCTATATTGTGTGACCTCTGAGCCTTGTACAGGTTAAACCTTACTGTAAAAAAATAAAATAAAATCCTCCATAAAAATAACATTAAATATAAAATAAAAAGTGATGGGGGGTTCATGACACTATTGCTTGTCTACACAGTTGCAAACACAGGGAAGTGTAAGACTTCTTAAATGTACAAGAGTGTAACATTTCTTTCCCAGTGTTAATAGTCTGTCACATGATCATAAGTTTAGAGTATCCACTAAGGATTGAACTCACTAATCAATAGTAAGATTTGCTAGACAAGCTTTGCTAATTATAAATCTATATTAAGAGCTATATAATCTGCTAAAGTGGAACAAAATCAACTTTATCAATAGATAAATATATCCCAAGGTAGGAGGATTACAGTTGGTAATATTCTGAAAAATTTAAATTTGTAAACTGTGCTATAAAACAAAATTTTATACTGTCTTGTGACTAGTGCACTGAGCTGATCAAATTGTTTAATGTACTTCATAGAAGGTTTTATAACCAAAAACATTTCTTTACTAAAGAGAAAAGGTAAAGAAATATGTTTTCATATCCTTAAATTTGCAATGAAGTTTTAATAATGTTGTTATTGTCATGTTACAAAATATACATTAAGAATATTTTATAAATATACTTGCATCCCTGTGTGATAGAGCAGGTGAAGGACTTGCCCACAATGCTTTTTGTCTAGCCCCAGTTTCCACATCCCACATTGATACTTCATTGTTTCCTTGAACTGCTGAGATGATCCAGGATTGCTGCTGAGGATGCATCATTACTCTTCGGATCCATGCATCTAGAGTTAAAATGAATTGATTTATTTAATAAGAAAATAATATATGCACATACAAAAGAAATATTACATTTTTCATAAAATAAAATCTTATAAAAAGAACTCTCAAAGTTTTTAAAACTTTGATAACTAAAAGAAAGAATCAATCTGAATTAGTTGAATTTTGATCTGAAATTTTCACTGCCATTCTGTTATTAACTAAGTATTATTTAATGATATAAATAAGAAAAATGGCTTTAAGAAAGTCACAAAATAATTTGAGAAAAGTTAAAAGGGTATAAACAAGGAAAGTTGATTAACTAACAAGAAAAAAATTTGAAGTCAGTTATGACAGTGTTCTCAGGCTCTGCGCCTGGTCATTATGCAACCAAATATGACGGCCTTCGGGCTTCGGCCTGCTTCAGCCATCAGTTATGGCGACATTCGTTTCAATTCCAGTCTACTTGTTTGGTCAGGATTGATCCTGGTATCAGAGAACAGGCTGCCAGCCCACTCGTCAGTTGTTAATGGCATTTGACACAGCAGCTGGTCTCTAAGTTGACCTCTTCAACTGTGACCTCTCTTACCCATGTTGTGATTTTGATCTTAAGAGAATTCAAGCCAAATTTCTACTGGGGAATTTAGCATGGTTAAGATAAACCATGCTAAACCAAGGAGTTGAATACGTGCATACAAAATTGAAAAAATAAAATGGACAATGACCAAATAAGTCACAATATGATGTTATTTACCAGAATAAAAAAAATATTTACAGTTCATTCTTTGTTCTTTTTCTTCTTTTCCCAACCCGTTCTAATAACTGGCTATGGAACGAAGATTGCGAGTAGCTTCTTTGAAGAGTTGCCAGACTTGACAACTGGATTTATCTTCAAGTACTGTGATTTGTACTTTCCAGTACGACACAAGGATTTTGTCAGAGTCTTTCTTCAGCGGATAATTAATATTATTATTCTTTTCATCAGGTTGGCAAGCAACGTTATATCTCTTAACTCCCGGTTGCAACCTCACTGCGACTGCAACAGTTACTGCAACTGGCTGGCCCCAACTAACTTTGGTCCACATGGGCACTTGTATTCATGGGTGTGCCTTTCAACTGGTGTGGTGCAGGTGAATAGGTGGGTTTTATGCAAATCTCCCAAAATTCAACCAGTCATTTTCTTTTGTTTTCTATTTCACATTTCCAATTTTAGAAGATCCCCTCCTACTTTGGGAGGAGCCATTATATGATGTCAGCCTTTCTGACGTCATCTTCTGCTTTTAATTTTTTCTTTCTCAGGGAAATTTTGTCAGTCATAATTTCCCATTGACACCTTTCAGCAGACGACTTTATCTTTTGGCCCCCGACCTGTCTAGCTGAATCACATTGTGTATGAATTTTGTTGAAAAAGTTACATCTGTTCCCATATCCTGGGAAAATAATTCTTTCTGACAAATGATTAAAATCATTTTGTTTTAACCCTTTTTGTCCGTACGCCATGTTAAATATTGTCACATCTCTCCCTTCACCCAACCTGTCATTTACCCATAAATGACATTTCAAACTCCAATACACTATCTAATATGTGCTACTATTCATGCACTATTTCTCATGTACTGTTTCCATGCACCATAAAATTTTCACATGCAATTTTTCAAGTTCTCTTTCTTCTGTGTGTACCTGCATTTTTTCCATGCACTATAAAATTTTCACATGCAATGTAAAAAAAGTCTCTTTTTCTTCTTCTGTGTATACCTGCAATTTAAAAAATATGAGTATATGTGTGTGTGTGTGTGTGTGTTTTTATTTTATTTTTTTTTATTTTATGGCTTGGTTTTCTTGGTCATTATTCTTTTCTGTAGAACAGGGGGTGTTGGTTTGTTTTCGACAGGTGTTGACTGTACCTCTGTTTTGTTAGTCAAAGTCAACGCAACTTCTTCATCTGGACAATGAACACTGCCAGGCAACTCCCTTCTGAGCTGTTGCACACTTACCAGAGTACCATCAATCAACCTCCTTCTATATCTATTAATTTCCATATTGCTGCTACTATTACAGCAACAAGTATCAAAGTACCTATTACCGCTGACCAATTTATTATAATTTTCTTAATATCCTCCCAAGCCATACCTCCTTCTCCCAACATCTTTAGTTGGTCTTTTAACCAATTCATATTTATCCTCTCTACAGGTTCCAATAATACTAGCATCTGCTTTAACGTAATGTTAGGGAATTCATTTACTATTGGGTTCCACACTTCCATGTAATTGTCCAAACTTCTGTTAATCAATTCTACAACTGAATCCTTTTCCTCATATTTCTCTTTGCTCTGGTAATATGGGGCAGGGAGATGGACACTGAATGCCGAGCATTCCAGGGGCAAATTTACTAGGGATATAGGTGACCTCACTTCTATTGGCCCAGTGGATTTCCCTCCACATACCTTATACAGTCTAATTGATTTCTGTACTGCCACAGCTACACACCATCAGATACACTGATTGTTTTGGTTAACACTTCTACTTGACAATTCCTCTTAATTCCTTCACTTTTATCTTCAAACAACTCCAGTACACATATTCAATGATTACCTGTCACATAAATGGGATCATTCTTACACCTTCCCGCCTCATCTGCCAACAGTATCATAAACTTTGTCCTAGCTGAATTCAAAGCTATGTATTCGGTTTCAATTCTGTATTCCGCCACTACTCCCAAATCCACGTGAGGGTAGGGAATAGGTAAGTTTATAACTTGGTATATTTCAAAAATACTTTCTCTATCCAACAACAGAATAGACATCAAAACTAACAATTTGTTATTTTCTACCAAGGTTACACAGCCTGGTGCATTATAATATTTCCATAGTTCTCTGGCAGGATCTACTGGTAACCTAAAATGATGGGGTAACTCACTGTAATTTTAACAAAAGTCTCTTCAAATGTGCTTGAGTTACTATGCTAGGGGACAAGTGTCCCAATGATAACATGTCCATCTGAGCTCTCTCAACTCATTAGTCTGCCGCACCCTATTAGTAATGGTGATCAACTGAAAATACTGTTGAATAAACCCACTCAACCCCTGCAATTCAGTCACCATGGCCTCTGAATTATTAGCTACTTCTTCTCTTTTCTCTCAGATTGCTTATTAGCCCATTGATAATGGCTCTATTCTTTGCCAATTCTAGTCTTGTAACATTCAATACCGAAACACTCTCCCGTTCCAACTGGGCTAGGATTTTCTGATCTTTCTCTACCCTTCCTAGGTTCCTTCTTATGACTTTAACGTCATCTTCAGTTATTGTTCCAAATAGGACATTTAGCGCCTTCCCAATGATGGGAACTACTGCTCGTTTTTCTTTAGTCTGTAGTAGTTCAATTTCCTTCATGTAATTCCTCATATCCTTCCACTGCCTCCCACCCATTACAGCCCTTTCCAACTCTAAAGAATATAACACTCTGAGATACTCTTCTTCTCCTGGATAATTCTATGCTACTTTTACTTTTTCCCAGCTTCCCTATCTCATTCCTCTGTTTGTTCAGTAGCAACTCGTATGGGTTTAAATCTATCACAAAAGTGACTACTCATTTCGATCTTGTGATTATCACTTCACTCGTCTTCTTAAATATTGTACTTCTGCTGTGTCTCCAAGCTTCTATCTTCATCATCTTTGTCATCAGGAGTATTGGTCCCTTCATTTTTGCCATTCCTGCAAGGGTAACAAGATTTTCTTGTTTTTATTACCCTAACCACTCATTATTCAAATTAGTACTACTTAATTATTCCGAAGTGCTCTCACTGCGTTTCTCCCTCACTGTCTCTTCTAGCTTCTAATTCATATCCATTATTCCTTTAATTAACTTTTAGTAGGATGGTTGGTTCAGACAAGTGCGCGGCGCCTTTGTCCCAGAGGTCATGCCTCATCAATACCATCGCCAGACGGTCAGCAACACCAACAAGTGATTTTATTTCCACTGTGATGTGCTATCTGCTCATACATCCTCTCCAATCACTGCCATTTTTATTCATCTGATAGGGTCTCGAATGGGCCCCTGTTCACAGCCATCCCTTCTTATTGAGATTTGGGTTTCACCACCTCTCAATCTCTTCTTAAGGGGTAATTCTGATTCCACCCCTGACTTCTTTTCATTCCTTAACTGTTTTGAAGTTTGGGAGAGAGGTATTTATTCTTCCTTCTCTTCAGGCAGTTTTGATTCCGAGACCTGGACTTCTTCATTCTCCACTGACTGAACTTTTAGATTTTTTTCATTTCTCCATTTTTCTCAGAGTTGAGAGAGAGGTATCTCATTTTCCTCTTCCCATTCACTTGATTCTACCTCTTGTTCATGAAGTTTCAACTTCGATTCTTGAACTTCTTCACGTGTCTACATCGTCATGCTTTTATTGGCTCTTCGGGACGGAGCGGTGACATTGCGAGGTTCTTTCTGCAATGACTTAGACGACGAGTAGATGCCACTGGTCGCCACCGATGGACCCTGTTTTGACACGCATTTCGTCCTGTCCAGACCTCTATGGTCCATTGTTATCAGTTGCTGACGTATCTCTCTATCTTCTTCCTCTTCCTCTGAATCTTCATCTGTTTCCAACCCTTCTGGCTCTACAGGGGTCGCTCTCCTTGTACTTTTCTTCTTGGCTTTTGGCTCACTCATTTCCCAATTAGCCACCTCAGCTAACTTTAGATCATTGGCATGAGCTCTCTTTGTTTGACCTACCATATGATCTCAAATTACATATGACACTGGACCCGTCTGCTCTATTACTCTATAGTATGGTTCCCATATTTGGTCCAGTTTTCCTTCTCAGGTGAATTTTGTAGTACACAGGGTCCCCAACCCTAAATTCTACTACCTTCCTACTTGCATTCACTCTCTCATTCCTCCTCTTTTGGGCTCTTTTTATTCACCTTCTGGCCTGTACAAACAACCTATGCTGTTGTTCTATTATCAACTGATGATGATCTCCCATATATTTCCTACGGGGTTTCACTAAATTATCTATTGGCAAGACCACATCTCTGCCAAACAACATATAATACAGTGAGAATTTAGATGTCTCATGGATTGTAAACCTCACTGCCATAAGAGCCTGTGTCCAGTACAAGTCCCAATTCTCAACATTGTCTCTTGCTAATTTAGCCAATTTCTCCACCTTAGCATTACTCTGAGGGTGGTAAGGAGACATTATTATATGCACTATATTCAAGCTCATTACCACTTCCTGCATTTTATTATTCACATTCTCAGGCCCATTATCTGTCACTAAGCATACAGGAGCACCATACCTGGGAAAAATTTCATTCATGATTAAGTCTGCTACAGTTTTAGCTTTCTTATCAGGTACTGTGAATGCTTTCGCCCAATTCATCAACCAGTCTACAAAACTCACTATGTAGATGTTACCTCTGGAGGGTTTCTCATATGGTTCTGACACATCCATCAAAGGGAAAATTCGGAATATCATCTCTCCCAATGGTGCCAATTCCTGTCTTCTACTCTGCATTTGGCACACCATAACATAATCAGTAACCTCATTATACAGCCTAGGCCATTAATAATTTCTTCCTATTAATTCATGGGTTTAATCAATTACCTTATGGCCTAGCTTATGACAGTGTTCCAATATCTTCAGCCTTATATTTTTGAATATATAATCTGGATCTAATTTTTTCATCTCTCCCTGAAAGATAATAGAGCTTCCCTTCATGTATCGTATACTTGGAGGTTTTCTCCTGCCTCCACTTCTTCTCTGATGGTAGCTATTTCTTTGTCTACCTGCTCCTTTTCAATCTGTTCTATCCATTGAGGGTCAGTTATTACTTGTATATTTTCCTCATCTGTGCCTAACACAGTGCAATCTTTCAACCTATGGGAGTTGATTACTCCTATTTGATATGCTCTGTCGTCTACCCCCGGCTCTACTCTCACAGATTCCTCTTCTAACTTTTTGGGTATTCTAGAGAGTAAATCTGCACAGGTGTTATCTTTCCCTGCCAGGTATTCTATCTTACAGTTGTATCCACTTAATTTCCACTGCTGTATCTTCTTGTTCACCCAATCTGTTTCCAGCAAATACTGGATAGGCTTATGGTCAATCTTTATGGTAAACACAACTCCACTTAAATAATAATCCAGTTTTTGGAGAGCATACATGATAGCGTACGCCTCCCTTTCTATCACTGGCCATCTCTGCTGTGTCTCTGTGAGCTTATGGGATAGGAAGCATATCGGTACTTCCTCTGGTATACCAGGCACTGGACCATCCTTATCAGGACATGGCTGAGTAAGGACTGCTCTTATACATCGCTCAGTAACATCCGTGTATAGTATCATTAGTTTGCTGAGATCTGGATATGTCAGCAAGGAAACAGCAGTTAGCTGTTCTTTCAAGGTATCGAAGGCCTTTTGACAGTCTTCTGTCCAATTAAAGCTTGCGTACTTTTTCGTTAAGGCTATCAAGGGAGTTGCAATCCTAGAAAACGCTGGGATAAAATGTCTGTAATATCCTATGGCTCCTATAAAGCCTTGTACCTGTCTCATTGTCTTTGGCTCAGGCATTTCTTGTAACACCTTTACTTTATCCACGTCAGGCTTAATTCCTTCATCACTCACTATAAATCCTAGGTACTTGGTTTCATTTCTTAAAAATTGGCGCTTGGGCAGTTTCAACTTCAATCCGTGCCTTCTCAATCGTCCAAAAACTTGTCTGAGGTGGTCAAAATGTTGTTCTGGTGTCTCTGAGAATACCAGAATATCGTCCAGGTAAGCCATAGCAAAATTCTCAATTCCTTCCAGCACTATTCACATCAATTGCTGAAAAATCCAAGGTGCATTGGCCAGGCCAAATGGCATGACCTTAAATTGGAACAGGCCCATCTGACATGTAAATGCAGCCTTTTTTCTATCAGCCTCATCAAGGGCTACCTGCCAATACCCCGACATCAGATCTATCGTGGAAAATCACTTAGCTTTTCGCAACAAAGCCAATATATCGTCAATCAATGGCAAAGGCATTTTTAATGGTTTGGAAACAATGTTCAGTTTCCTGAAATCTACACAAAATCTGTGCCTGCCATCTTTTTTATCTACCACCACTATAGGGAAGCTCCAAGGAGACCTTGATCTTTCTATTATGCCTGTCTCCAACATATCCTTCACTGCTTCCTCAACTAAGGGCTTTTTATGAATTGGTGTTCTGTAAGGCCTTAGCTTAATTGGAGGGTGATCACCTGTGTCAATTCTTAATTTTATGGTGTGAGTTTGGCCCAACTTTTTATCAGACTTAGCCACCACATCACGGTTGGCTCTCAACAGATCCCTCATTATGGCCCTAAACCTCTCAGGAGTCATTATTTCTTCATCTGTTATATTGTCTATCCACTTTAAATCCTCTTTTTCTTTTTTATCTAACCTGCTGTATGGTCCTCAAGGATAAGGCTCTTCCTACCTCCTCCCCTTTCTTTACTTTAACTGGCCTGCTGACTTTGTTCATGTTATGGGAACTTACCTATAATGATAATTGACTCTTCCTGACACTATAAATACTGCGCCTCTCAAGAGGTATAATGAATGAATGGTGTAACGAGTCGAAACAATATTAGTTCACTCTAAACCAGACGGACAGTCATTACTAACACCTTCAACTTCTTGTACTATATTTCTGTTGTAATATACCTTTGTTATTCTACTCGTGTGTTTGTGTTGTTCTTCCTTGGTTCTAACCTTGGACCATAACTATGGTGTGAGGATATTGGACAGTGGCGACGAGTAACTGAAGAAATGAATTCTACGTGGAGGACAATTTTTTTTTTTGCTATCCATCGGCCATAACAGTGGCGACAAAAAACTGAAGAAACAAACTCTATGCGGAGAACCTAAAAAAAAAGTATACTCAAGAAACAAGCTCTATGCGGAGAATCTACAAAAAACTTTTTGCTATCGGTCGTCCATAGAGGTGATGTAGGTAGTGAGAGGAAAAAAAAAAAAAAAGAGAAAATTTTCTTTTTGGACACCAGCTTTACAGTAGTAACAAAGACAAATTCTACACAGGGAATTTTTTTTCTGTACTAAGGTTTCAGAATAACAGACAACAAAGACCTGAAGTCTAAACTAAAAGAAAAATACTTACACATAATTACTGTAAACATAGAAGATTTTAAGGCAACCATATTGGAACTTGTAAAAATACAATTTGAGCAGCAACAGAAAAACGAACAGAAGCATCTGGAACTACAAGAATTATTGCCACGGGTAATAAAGGGCAAAATTCGAAAATGAAACAGTTCTCTGTTAAAAAATACTATATGGAACTCTATCGAAGATTTCATGTATAAACCAGATGAAGACAAAACCTTGGCAGCTTACTTCAGAAGGTACGAAAATTTATACAAGTTTGATTGTGGGAATTGGTCAGGCACGAGAAAATTACATCTACTACTAAGAAAATTAGTGTCTAGCGAATGCACTAAATTCATAGACTACATCCTACCAACGAAAACAAATGAGTTAACTTTCAAGGAAGCCATAAAACTGTTAACAGAACTATTTAGCCCAAATACCTCACTATTCCACAAAAGATGAAAATGTCTGAATCTAACAAAAAAGGACAGCGAAGACTATATAACATTCGCTTCCATTGTAAATAAACACTATGATGACTAAGTTATCTGAACTCAGCCCGGACAATTTTAAATGTTTAATATTCATTCAAGGCCTGGTTTCGACAAAAGATGCAGAGATCAGATGCAGAATTCTTACAAAACGAGAGTGAACCAGATTTGACGCTGCAAAAATTTGCTGAAGACTGTCAGAGATGTATAAGCGTGAAGAAGAACTCAAAAGATATAGAAGAATCTGGCATCACAACATCTTGTAAGTACAACGACAAACACATTTTTGCACATCCTCAAAAACAAACCAAACCAATTTTCCCTCCACAAAAACAGATCAAACAAATTTTTATACTTCAAAAAGTCAATATCAGAAAAAACTATCGCTGTAGGACTTTGCATTGATATAAAGACTGCCCATACCGCTTTAAGACTTGTCTGTCGTGCAAAAAAGTGGGTCATAAAAGTTCTCATTGTTGGACTAGGAAAGAAAGCAAAAGCAGAGTAAGAGTCATGAGGATTGACCAAGCGGACGAGATAAACATACGAAAATACGTGCAAGTAGAAATGTTAAACATAAAAGTCAGACTACAATTGGATTCCGGATCGGATTTAACTATTATTAACGTACAAACATGGAGAAAATTGAACACACTGACCATGTTGAGAACTGATAAAATTGCTAGGTCGGTAACTGGGAGAAAAATAAAATTTGAAGAAGTTATTACAAATATGACATTCAATGGAATGACCAAAAAATTAAAAATGTATGTGCTAAGAAATACAGAAAATTTATTTGGAACGGACTGGATGCAGAAATTCGACCTTTGGGATTTACCAATAAGTATGTACTGCCAAAAAGTGAAAAGTTTATCGACCGAGGCAGATAAATTAAAGGAGAAACTAAAAGAGAGTTTCATCAAAGTATTTTCAGCCGGCCTCGGAGGTGTAAAAAAATGGCAGCAAATATAGAAATAAAAGAAAATGTACAACCTATCTTCAAGAAGAAAAGGAGCGTACCTTTTGCTTCAATGGAAAAATTAAATCAAGAGTTGGATAGACTCGAAAAAAATCAGTATATTGACAAAAGTGGAATATAGTCAATGGGCTGCACCTACGGTTTACGTCACAAAAAAAAAAAAAATTGGGGGAGATATGAGTATGTGATGATTTCTCAATGGGATTAAACGCAGCGATTAAGGATTACCACTATCCCCTACCCAGTCCAGGAGAAGTTTTCACAAAACTAAATGGAGGAAAATTTTTCTCAAAAATAGACTTGAACGAAGCGTACCTATAAATACCAGTAGATGAGGAAAGCTTGAGATTATTGTGCATAAACACACACAAAGGATTATACAGGTTCCAAAGATTACCATTTGGGATTAAGATCATGCCGACAATATTTCAACAGATAATGGATACTATACTAGGTGGACTTGATTTCACGATTGCATACTTGGATGACATACTGGTAAATAGCAAAAACATTGAGCTACACTGGGAACACGTTCAATAGGTTTTTAGGAAAATACAAAACTATGTTTTCAAGGTAAAAGAAAACAAGTGCGATTTCTTTATGAAGGAAATAAAATATCTGGGACATATCATCGATGAAGAAGGACGACGACAAGACCCAGAAAGGGCTACGGCAATAAAAAAAATGCCAGCTCCAAAAAACGTAGCCAAATTACAAAGCTTCTTAGGCTTAGTGAATTATTACCAAGAATTCATTCCAAACATGCATAAATTACGCGCATCCCTAAACAAACTGTTGAAGAAGGAAAAAAAGTTTGGGAGTGGACAGATGAATGACAGAAAATGTTTGACAAAATAATTAGGACGCTTAACCGCAGATCTATTTTTAGCTCTTGTATGACCCAAAAATTAGAAATAATAGTCGTTGTAAGTGATGTGAGTGCCTATGGAGTCGGGGCATGTATACTGCATAAAATGCGGATGACACACTAAAACCCATTGTACATGCTTCAAGAACTTTACTACCAACAGAGAAAAATTACTCACAAAAGAAAAGAAAAGAAAGCGCTGGGAATTATTTTTGCAGTTACAAGATTTCATAGATATATTTATGGTAGATTTTTTATTTTACAGACGGACCACAAGCCGTTATTAACAATATTCGGATCGAAGAAAGGTCTACCTGTTTGCACTGCAAATAGGTTGCTAAGATAAATTACAAATTTACTGAACTACAATTTCAAATTGGATTATCTTCCCACAACAAAATTGGACATGCAGATGGTCTCTCGAGACTAATACCTAAGAAAACAGAGCCATTGTAATTGCAGCCCTAACTTCATGAAGAAGATATCAGGACATCACTATGTAGTACAGTTCAAAACCTCCCCATCACACTACAAGAGATAAGAAATGAAGCAGAAAATTATGAATTCATAAAAAAATTGCAGAAAAAATAAAAATGTATCAGACTGTTTTTTTGTCATGTGACAATGTTCTACTATATAAATCTTTGGGTAGTAATTCCAAAAACACTACAAAGGCCAATCCTAAAGGACTTCCACGTGGGCCATCCAGGAAAGAATAGAATGAAATCGTTAATGTGAAGTTACGTATATTGGCAAAACATGGATCAAGACATTACACAGATGGTGGAAAAATGCAAGGGTTGTTCCTTAGCAGCGTAAAGCAAATTGATCATCCATAAGCCATGGCCAGAGACAGATCGACCGTGGTCAAGAATCCATATAGACTTCACAGGTCCAATAGATGGTTTCTACTATTTGATCATAGTAGACAGTTATAGCAAATGGCCAGAAGTGTTTTCTTGCAGAAAACCTATTTCTGAAACTACCATAAATTGCCTCCACGAGCTGTTTGCTCGCTTCGGAGTGGTTGATTGTCTAGTCACTGATAATGGGACATAATTCACATCTGCTGACTTTCAAGAATTTTGTGAAATTTTTCAAGTTAAACATATCAAATCCCCGCCATATCACCCAAGATCAAACGGGCAAGCGGAGAGATTTGTAGACACACTCAAAAGAGCGTTAAGAAAAGCATATGACGTGCCAATAGAAAAGGCGTTGCAACAATTTTTATAAGTATATCAAACTACACCAAACAGTGCTATGCCATCGGCATTATCACCCGCGGAAGTGATGTTCACCCAAAAAATCAGATCAGTATTTGACAAATTGCTACCAAAACAAACAAAGCAAATACCAATGTCATGCGTACCAAAAAGAAAATTTCACCCAGGAGAGAAAGTTTTTTTTTAAAGATATATAAAAACAATATGTCCTACTGGGAGCAAGGTACAATTGAAAAAAGAATCAGGAACATGGTTTACATAGTACAGGGCCCGAAATTCTCACATAAAAGACATATAAATCAAATAAGGAAGAGGCTGTCAGATGATTCTAACGGTTCACCTCAGAAAGAAGAAGTGATGGATACAATATTCGACACATTTGATATGCAAAGGCCGCAAACAATGTCCGAACCACGAAAATTGACCAGGAAAAGAAAAGTCACAGAGTCTTTGATAATAAATCCAAAGAGGAAAAAATACTAAAGACCCTGGAGATGCAAAAGCTTTGGAAGAGGGGTGTCATGGGAACTTACCTATAACGATAATGGACTCTTCCTGACACTATAAATACTGCGCCTCTCAAGAGGTATAATGAATGAATGGTGTAACGAGTCGAGACAATATTAGTTCACTCTAAACCAGATGGACAGTCATTACTAACACCTTCAACTTCTTGTACTATATTTCTGTTGTAATATATCTTTGTTATTCTACTCTTGTGTTCGTGTTCTTCCTTGGTTCTAACTTTGGACCATAACTGTGGTGCGAGGATATTGGACCATAAAAGTTCACCAGTATCATGGGCACTATTTTTGCTACATTCACTACCATTTTGCACTTAACTACTTCATTTTCTTCAGGTCTACCCTCTTCTACAGGAACTAATTGAATGATCCCTCTCTTCACCTTTTTCTCCATCATCAGTCTTTCTCTGCCTGATACTGCAGTTCTAGGGGGTAATTTTATGTCTTCTTCTGTCACTACCGTTATACATTTGTCGGTGAATTTCCCAGGGGCATCTTTACGGCATCAATACAGTAGGATTAAATCTAATTCCATCCCTATGTTTATGCAGCCAATCTGATCTTAAAATCATTCCTGCACACAGTTCAGGGGTTACATAGAACCTCTGGATGCCACATGTCACTCCTACTTTTAATGGAAGTTTCACCATCCCCTTTATCCTCATAGACCCACCATTCACTTGGGTAATCTCTATATCAGGTTTTCTCATCCATCCCCCATTCCTCAGTTTCCTACACTCTTTTTCCCTCAATAACGACACCAACACTCCAGTGTCTACTAAGGCTTTCACCACCAACCCCCTCTCTCTCTCTCTCCTGTATAAGCAAGGAGAATATCTTAGCTCTTTTTCTCCTTTGTTGCAGTTTTTCTGTCCATGGGTCCTGGTAGTAGTAGTCCTTCACTATTGTTACTACGGGGTCTTCCTTTTCTTTTGTCTCCATATTGAGGCTCTTCAGAACGAATCTTTCCCGATTCTGTCAGTCTAATTCTGTAGAGGCAGTTTCTCTTCAGGTGCCCTGGTTTCCCACAAAATCAGCAGCTTCTATTTTGACAATTTACTGCAAAATGACCCGTCTGTCTCCACTCCCAACAACACATTCTTCATCTATTTATATGGGCCACCCACCCTCTTATATCTGGGGTGGCCCTTTGGCGTTTCCCTGGTTCGACTTTCCAGGACCAGTTTCATATGGCCTCTATTGCTGTTCCCCCATCTGCATACTCCGCTATCAAGAGTTCCTCTAACCTCCTCCACGTCAACTGTGGATCTCTTTCTAATAATTTGCCTATAAACTCTGACAGTGCTCCTGTCCCAGTGTCAAACACAACACACACCATCTCTCTTTCAGTCAATTCATGGATTAACTGGCTTTTGTAAACTGCCACTAGCCAGCCCCTCAGTACTCCCGCATCTCCCCCAAAACTCAGAACACTGTTGTTCCACCTCATCGTTCTCTAACTCTGCCATCCCAATTTCCTCTTCCCCGTGGTCAGACATTTAATGAATTCAGAGAAACAACAGTCTATAAACGAAGGAAATCGATTGCGAAAATGGCAAAATTTCAGGGGGAAACCAAAAAGTGTCCTACCTGTCACTTGGCTCTAGGTTGGTCTCTCTCTGTTTATTGGATGACAAAAATTTCTTCTTTTTTTTTTTTTATGAGCATTTCAAACCTAAAGGTCAAAATGACCAAGGTCCCTTCAGTTCTTGCTCTCTTGATGCAGTTGTCTTTTGGAGTCAATTCTGTTGGTCACCGCACCAATTGGGTCATGGCAACCAAATATGATAGTGTTCTGGGCTGCGCCTGGTCATGGCAACCAAATATGATGGCCTTCCAGGCTACGGCCTGCTTCAGCCTCAGTTATGGTGACATTCCGAGTCAATTCCAGTCTACTTACTTGGTCAGGATTGATCCTGGTATCAGAGAACAGGCTGCCAGCCCACTTGTCAGTTGTTAATGGCATTTGACACAGCAGCTGGTCTCTAAGTTGACCTCTTCAACTGTGACCTCTCTTACCCATGTTGTGATTTTGATCTTAAGAGAATTCAAGCCAAATTTCCACTGGGGTATCTTAATCATGCTAAACCGAGGAGTTGAATACGTGCATACAAAATTGAAAAAATAAAATGGACAATGACCAAATAAGTCACGATATGATGTTTATACCAGAATAATAAAAAATATTTACAGTTCATTCTTTGTTCTTTTTCTTCTTTTCCCAACCTGTTCTAATAACTGGCTATGGAACGAAGATTGCGAGTAGCTTCTTTGAAGAGTTGCCAGACTTGACAACTGGATTTATCTTCAAGTACTGTGATTTGTACTTTCCAGTATGACACAAGGATTTCGTCAGAGTCTTTCTTCAGTGGATAATTAATATTATTATTCTTTTCATCAGGTAGGCAAGCAGCATTATATCAGAAATCTCTTAACTCTCAGTTGCAACCTCACTGCGACTGCAACGGCTACTGCAACTGGCTGGCCCCAACTAACTTTGGCCCACGTGGGAACTTGTGTCCCTTTCAACTGGTATGGGTGCGGGTGAATAGGGTTTTATGCAAATCTCCCAAAATTCAACCAGTCATTTCATTTCGTTTTCTATTTCACATTTCCAATTTTGGAAGATCCCCTCCTACTTTGGGAGGAGCTGTTATATGATGTCAGCCTTTTTGACGTTATCTTCTGTTTTTAATTTTTTCTTTTCCAGGGAAATTTTGTCAGGCAGAATTTCCCATTGACACCTTTCAGCAGACAACTTTAACCTCTGGCCCCCGATCTATCAGCTGTGTGTAGCTGAATTAGATTGTGTAACTTTTTCAACAAAATTCATACATCTGTTCCCATATCCTGAGAAAATAATTCTCTTTCTGACAAAAAATTAAAATCGTTTTGTTTTAACCCTTTTCGTCCATATGCCATGTTAAATATTGTCACAAGTATTGCAAACAAATAGAGAGAAATGTATAATATTAAGAACACTAAAGACATCAAAATGACTAAACTATCATCTTTAAGTAAACATCACAAAGAACAATGTATAAGTTGGATGAATTTATATTCTGCAAAGATGATTATTGCCCACCTTGTCAAAAATGTTTTTGTGACACCAAATTAATGAAATGGCTCCTTGCTTTTCTAGATATTGATCCAATAGATAGCCTATAGGCTATCATTAAAAGCAATAATATAAGAATGGAAACAATATTCTAATCTGGTTGGAATGACTGCAAAATATTCCCTCCCCAAATTTATAGACAGAACATACAGATGCATGGTGGGATTTCTTCTTAGCCAATAAGATAGGCCACTTCTCAGTCTCATCTGACTTAGTTCTGTTCTTTCTTGTCTTGAAGTTAGAACACTGTGATTGCTTGTTGGTATCCCTTTTGTGTGTCAACACCATTCTTAGTTTGTATACTTTTTGCCTTATTACTGCTGCCTTGCATATATTGTTTGCTCAATATGATTTTTGCCCTGTTCTTTTCTTTTTCTTTGTTATTGTTTATTGTAAACTTTGCCAATTCTGTTTGTTGGACATTTCTGTCAATTACATTTAACCATCACCACTTACTCTACAGGACTATTTCAGTGGTGACAAATCCAAATATGAACTAAAGGGAAATTTTTTTTTAGGATACATGAGAATCCAAAAATGACACAAAACTATCATGATGAAGAATACTGCAAAAAGAATGCAAATGCCAAATTAATTCAATTTTTCAATGACTAAAGTCTATCTCATTATGAAAGAAGTCACTGACAATGGCAGAAAAACTTGCTGCACATAATTTACATCAAGCCTAAAAAAGGTTTTTGTTTAAAGTAGGAAATCAGGACAGAGGATCGACCTTTATACAGTCTTTGAAGCAAATGGCTGTTTGTATCATTTTTGATGAATTCTATTTGATGCAACTAACAGTGTGCTGAATTTTCAAAGGATCACTGACAATATAATAAGCACAGAAAAATTGAAGGATACATTTGCCTACATAGATAATGTAAGTATGTGGACTAAACCAGTCAGACCATAATCACAACCTTAAATGGTTCATGGCACCTATTAAGAAATAGAATCTTACATCAAATTATGACAAATTTCGGGAGGTGGGAAGATACCTCAATCTATTAGGATACACTGTGAATGAAGGAAATATGAACTCAGATGCTGAGGAATTAAAACCTCTGCTCAAACTGCAAGTTCCTGACAACATGCGAGCACTACAGCAAGCTATGGGCATGTTTGCACATTGTTTGCAGTGGATTTATTCTTTTTCAGAAAAGATACATCCACTGGTACAAGCTAATAGTTTCCCTGCTATCTCCCACTGCTGTTAAGGTATTCCAAAAAATCAAAAACAACATAGCAATTACTGTGATAGTTGCAAACCCACTACTCATTGAAACAGATATATCTGATAGAGCCATTGTTGTGTTACTGAGGCAAAATGTTCAACATACTGTTTTTTTTCTCAAGGACCCTGCTGCTGTCTAAACAGTGACACTCAGCTGTCAAAAAAGAGGCCTATATTATTGTAGAAGCATTAAAAAAATGATGGTATTACATAACCGGGCATCACTTATCAAAAATCAGTTGCATTTATGTTTAATTCCATGTTAAGTGAAATTAAAACATAAAATAGCACAATAGAATATTGAGCTTTCTTGTTTCTCCTTCATCCTGGCAAAGAAAATTCTGTGGTAGATGCATTATTGAGGGTTAGTAGCACTATGTCAAGTCCTGAACCCTACATAATGAACTATGCCACCCAGACATAACTAGAATGACAGATGTAGTATAAAGCCATAATTTGCCTTACTCTGTTGAGGAGATTAAGAAGATTATTATATTCTGTCGAATCTGTGCTGAACACAAGCCATAATTTTATAGGCCAACACCAAGTCCTTATAAAAGTCACTCCAAAGGCTAAAGGTGGATGTCAAAGGTCCCCTAAAATCAAAAACCAGAAACAGATACCGGTTTACAATAATCAATGAAAATTCATGATTCTCGTTCGTATATCCTTGCCCAGAAACATTCGCAAACTCAGTAATACAATGTCTATCCTCCTTGTTCACCCTGTTTGGAGTTCCAGCATATATCCATTCATGGACAAGGGGTGGCTGTAAGTTGGACTATACCAAGGCAATAGGCAGTGCAAAAAACACAATGGCATAATTTGGAAAACTATTCAGGTGGCTGCTGCAAATTGAAAGTGCCTGATCACTGACTGGGAAAGCCTTCTCCCAGGATCTCTGAATGCTATTCAGACCCTGTTATGCATTGCAACAAATGCAACACCACACTAAAAGCCTTTTACTACTTGGTAAAAAATATATCCAATACTTATATTGAAGCTATTCTTCCAATGACTATAAAATGGTGTGATGCCATGGAAAAAGAAGAGATAAACACACTGAAAATGAATGATACACATGAATTAACTATACTCCCAACCAGTAAAACTCTTGTTAGAAGTCAGTTACACTATTAAAACTAATAAAACTGGTGGTGAACAGTACAATGCTCAATTTGTTGCAAAAGGTTACTTGCAAAAGACTGGAATAGATTATAATGAAACTTTCTCCTACACAACGTGTTTGTTGTCTGTAAGAACAATAGGCACTGTGGAGTAATGGATAGCAGCTCGGATTGAGGAATCGGAGAGCTGAGTTTGAATTCCAGTCAAATCCATTACATTCACTTATGTGCTAATACCCTTGGGAAAGGTATGAATCCTCCTCTTCTCCCCCTGGCTATGGGTAAATAGCAGGACAAACTGGTCTATAGCCTTGGATGTCAACCGGTCTTACTGCAAAAAGAAATGGCAACCTACTGCAGGAAAAAAATCTACCTAAGCATGTATCACACATGGTACATAACTGACTGAGCTATTCAACATAATTTATTTGTCCATCACATGGATGTAAAAACCACATACTTAAGTGCACTGATTGTCCAGCAGACAAAGGGCTATTCTTTTACCAGCAAAAACAATGACAAATGTATGGTTACTAAAAAAGTCATTATATGGACTTAAACAAAGCAGGCGAAATTGGGACCAAATCTTACACATGTATTAATTAGTCAAGGTTTCTCCAACTTCTTATCAGACTCTTGCATTTACATCAAAAACACTTTGAATAAATTACTGATTATGATTGTTTGGATTGATGATAAACTCATTGCTGCAAATTGCAATACTGTGTTAATGTAAAACCATGTTCAAATGAACAATTCAAAATGACTAATCTTAGAAAACTTTCTTTCTAGGTATACAATTTACATTTACAAATAACTCTGTAGAGATGAATCAAACAGAATACATAGAAAAGTTTTGCCTTGTGAAATAGGTATCAAATGGGAAATATTGCTGAGAAATAGTCAGTAGCCTAATATATATTATGACTGCAACTTGTCCACATATATGTTATGTAGTAAAAAATTGTCACAATATTCAGTGAAACCAACCATGGATTACTTGCTAAGAGTCAAAAAAGTCTTAATCTATTTAAAAGGCAAAAAAACTGTTAAGTATTTAATAAATCTAGTAAGCCTCTAAGTTTAAGAGGATTTTGTGATGCTGATTGAAGAAATTCAAAATATTGCCACAGTATTACAAAGTATAGTTTGTAATTATTGTCAGTTCAATTTCTTGGAAAATGAGAAAACAGTCTACAGTAGCATTGTCAACATGTGAAGTGAAATATATGGCACTAGCAGCTGCAATACATGAAGCAAAATTATTTATTAAATTATTGAACATAATGATTAATTCAAATGAAAATGAGCAAGTCACTATCTGTTGTGACAATCAAGGTACTATGTTTTCCATAACACTCAAAACATGTTGACATAAAGTATCACTTTATAAGGATGGACTGAAATTATAAATGGCATAATAAAGTTGGAGCATATTCCATCAGATCAAAATGTTGCCAATTTATTTACTAACTGTATCACTAGAGTAAAATTAAATAAAATTTTAATGCTTTAAATGGAGTACAATACTGAACTTCTTGCTTACCACATTATTATTTTCTCATTACTTTTTTCTTTGCTCCTAAAAATAAAGATATTATATATATATATATATATATATATATATATATATATATTTATTAAAGACATTTTTATGTTTAACGTTGTTTTTTATATAGATACAAGTATTTAAGTAAATGCTCTGTTTATGATAAACAGTATTAAATAACATTTACCTTGCATTGCATTAGAAATATTCATAGAAATATGATTTAATTTTTTTTTACTCAGTTTATTAAACAGGTTGTTGATTTTTTTTTTTTAAACGGAAAATAACTGAGTTGAAAATAATTCACTAAGATTGTACTAGACGATCCTAAGGAAAGAAGAAGGAAAGAAAGAGAAAAAGGAGAGGAAGGAAGAAAAAGAAAATTAAAAAAAATGTATCAGAAAGATATCCCAATTGTTGGGAATTTTTAAAGACAATTGGAAAATAGAATTTAAATCATAAAAAGTCTTGAAAGGGAAAAGAATGATATCATTTTGATAAAGAATGTCGGTCAAAGCATCTAGCCTACTTTTGCATGGAAAGACATCTTATCAAAAGGATAAAGAGAAATTTTTTGAACAATGAAAAGAAATTTTAATCAGAGAAAAAAGTGTCTTTTTGGGTTGAGGGGAGTGACCGTGGAACGATATACAGATTCTTGACCTGTTAAGAATTGGAAACCCACGTTAATAAAGTAAAGACATTTCAATGTAGATAATTAAGATTTTCTGACTGCGGGTCAAACAAAAAGGTAAAAGGTGGACAAAAAGCGATTGTCTCAGATCACAGATGGGCGGAAAATATTCTTTCCTGAAGTCACAGACTAATTAGCGGCAGGCTGTTTTGACAAAGTCCAGGTGAGAAAAAGCCAAGATTGTCATTTTTCGTGCGCAAAAAAAAAGGATTTTGTTTTTTTTTTTTGTTTTTTTAAAACAAGAACAGATGGGAAGGATGTTCGATCAATAACAATTGGTCGAATACGATCACGTGACCTGAGAAAGGATGCTCGATTGATCAATAACAATTGGTCGGAAACGGTCACGTGATCTGCAGAAAAAAGGGAAGAAATGCCGATCAGGAACCATTGGTTGAAAAGCGGTCACCTGACATACGAGAGACTAAGAGAGATGGATGTGCCGCCCCCCAAAAAGGCACTGTGAGGAAGTAGGGTGAAAAACAATAGCGATAATGGAAAATCAGAAATAATGCAGCTTTGGAATTATCGAGAAAACCCTGACGCCGACAGACCCACCCCAGTTTGTTGCGGCGTCAATAAAAGCAGGACCCCAGTGACAGAAATGTTGAGTTGCGTCAATAAAAGCAGGACCCCAGTCGACCTGAAAATCAGTTCAGTCCCCCTTTGCGGCAGGACCTCAGAAAGAAAGAGCTTCAGACCAAGTCGAAGACAGGAGAACTTCCAGCCCAAGTAGATGAAGAAGAAGATTGCCTGAAAGCCTGAGAAGAATTGGAGATTCCAGACCAAGTCGAAAGACGATGAGAAGTTCAGTTCAGCCCGGACGGCAGTGAGAAGAGATCACCTCAGACGACAGAGAGTTGCGGCTAAGTTGAAACAAGAAATCTTCCACCAAGTTGAAACAAGGAAAACTTCCAGCCTAAGTAGATGAAGAAGAAGAAATACAACTCAAGTCGAAGAGAAGAATCAACTGCGAATGATCGATAGAAATTAGCCCCAGTGTCGAACTGAACCACACTCCGACATACATACATGATTCTAAAAAGTAGGTAATTCGAAATTTTTCTATTGTGTGATAGAAGCTTGGTGCCATAGTCCACAGAGCGGGTTGGGAAATGAGAACAATTTTTTTTTTATGTAACGGACATTAAGATATAAAGGTTGTTACCCTTTTTTTTTCATCAGCAATTTTTTTTCTCGTGTCGTGAGTTTTTATTTTATTTGTGTTTTGCCACCCCGTCGGACTCAACTTGTGTTAAATCCCTGCTGGTCCCGTCTGTCTAAGATCTAAACACAGCGTGGGTAGACAGACCGGAGATCAGTATAGTTGCTTTAGTGACCAGGTATTGGAAGCGAGTCGGGAAAGGCGAGGCTGGTGATCATCTGACCAAAGGGTTGGGCGGCACGCTTGGACCCAGGAGGAGCGACCAGGAGGAGCGACGTCACCGTTGGCGCCGTAACCAAAGGATCCGACACTGGGCCAGGTGTGTAACCGTCACAGTATGCGATTCATTCAAGGAAAATAAAAAGTTTTGTCTGTTCTCTGACAACTTTCAATATATAGCTTAAAATTTTTAAAATTAGCTTTTTTTTCATTCTGTGCCTCAAAAATAGTGATCAATGTTGTAAGCCATCTTTCTACATTTCTTGAAGATCATTTGAAGTATTTAGGACATTGTTCAAACTGTTATTTTCAGTATTTATTTGCCATATTCTTAAATTTTTTTGCCATTTCATTGACAAAATATTTTTCAATATATTGTAATATTCGAACTGAACTCATTATTTCATCCAAAGTGTCCTTTCTTTTTCCAATGCATTTTCTGAAAGCCAATTATCTCAGTGTAGCATTTGTGCTCCAACAGTTTATTCATGTTGAAAAATCCAAAATAGCCAATATTGATACTCTGCCAAAAGAAAAACATCCACTGGGCCATGTTCAAGGCTGTGGATGAAATAATTAACTTTTGTATTCTTGGAATAATTTTTTTTTCACTATCTTGTTAAAATTTTTATCTTGAGAAAAAATGTTTTAATTTCCTTAAAAATATTCCTGAACAATCTGTTCACGTGCTCTCCATTTTCTAATTTTCCAAAATTTTTCATTTTTCATTTTGTCACCAATCTTGTACTGTTCTTAAATTCATTTCTATAGTCCATAGAGGAAGGTTCATCCTTAAAAGATTCTTGTCATTGAAGTTTAAATAAAATGTAACCGGAATTCTATGCTAACAGTTTCTTCTATTTTACTTGTCTGTCTCTGGGAACTCTCTTGAATGTCAGCTAAATCAAAATTGTAACAAGCAAATATTAATGCAATATCAGATGCTTAATGTTTTTTTAAATTCTTGATTCTTTTATTGTCCTTTCTCTTAATTCCAAATTTATTATGTAACTTTTTCTTTTGATAAATATTTTTTTTTCTTTCTTCATTGAAATTCTCCTAAAAAAATGTTCATCAGAACAATTACCATGAAATTATCTGTTAGTGACAATGAGATAAGACATTTTAACAGTATACTTTAAAGTTCACTGAAGTTGAATTATAGAATCTTTGGATCACTGACATTAAATTCTTCTTTGGATTTTATCAAAATCACTAAATATATTTTCAGTGTTTTAGACCATATTATATAAACTATTCTAAGCCTGAATGAATGGTAAAATTATAAATAAAATTAACCTAAATTCAGATGAGTCAAGATACTATCTATAACACAATAAAAGAACAAATTTCCTAACAGAGCTCAGAAAATGATTCAATATAATTTTTTTATTTTCATGTCAGTGGAAAATGTTAGCCTGAGGAAAACAGTAACAAGTAGATCAAGTTTAGCATCATAAAGACTCAGACAATTAAAATTGAAAAAGATTTTTGTTTAAGTATTAACTTTAACAAGCCATTCTTTGCCCCAGTTTTATTTTAAAAATTTAGTTTTTTTTTTTTAAATTTTTCAAACCAAACAAAAAGCATTGTTTTCAATCAGATTACTATTAAGAATTTATATAGAATTGTCATCAGAATGAGATTTTAAAGCATTGAATGCAAAATCAAAGAAAAAAGAAACAACATGGGTTCAAGGGTAAAAAAAGTGGAGGATGTTGAAATTAATGCAAAAGATCAAATAAAAAACAGATAGATGAGTGGATTCAATATATCATTCATTTTGCAATTTGATGAAACAACCAATCTGTTTTATAATTCATCCAAAATGCCATAAGAACTTGTCCCAAGAATTAATGCCTCTTAAACGTGTCAAATTTTTCAAATTCTAAAGCAACCAAAAACAATTGTTTTTCAAACCTTGACTCTTAGAACC
Source organism: Acanthosepion pharaonis (assembly GCA_903632075.3). Classification (NCBI taxonomy): domain Eukaryota; kingdom Metazoa; phylum Mollusca; class Cephalopoda; order Sepiida; family Sepiidae; genus Acanthosepion; species Acanthosepion pharaonis. Next base: position 587,599 of record CAHIKZ030001426.1, on the reverse strand, counting down.
ACAATCAAGGTAATTTTTGTGCATTGTGACAGACACAAAAAATCCCTGAGTTGAAAAACATGTCTAAAACAATCAATATATCAAAACACACCCCATTACACAGGACAGCTTGTCATATCTAGATTTTATAATAAGTACAATGGTTCAAGATAATTCTTTGAGTAGTTGCTCTTTTCAATCAAATGTCATTTCTTTCCAGAAGTTGTTGATTAAAGGTTTTATGAAGGCATTCCTATTGATTTTTTTCCTTTGTGTACCGTTCACCATGTCACTGCTGAGACAGTGTTGTTTCATTTCCTACCATCTTTTCCCTTCTCTGTCTGTTCTCCCATAAATCTTGGGAGATTCTGTAATTCTGCAGTCATTGTTCACCTCAACTGAAAGTTTTTTAAATAGAAAATTTATTTATAAATCATTAAATGACATATCAAATAGGATTTTATTTTGTTTATTTGAAATAAGACTTCCTTTTCGTTGTGATTGTGGAAAAAAAACCATGCACAAATTATTTTAAGAAATCATTTTTAAACTGATTTGGAACAAAAAAAAGCTATTTTGGCCTTTCATTAATGAAAGATCCGATGTTTCATTATATAAATTTTATATCCTATTTATAAAATCCATCATTATTGAATAAATAAAAATATCCGCACTGTTCATGGTTTAAATAAAATGTTTCTTTGATAATTTAAATAAAAGTATCCGCACTTTACCGATAATAAAACATAAAATCTCCAGATAATTATAATATAAATTTCTGTGAATAATATAACTCTCATAATGTTTGTCAATAGAATATGAAGAGGTGCTTCAGAATATAAATAAACTCACTTTCAAAATCTAAATAAATGATATCCACATATTTTGTTTTTTAAACAAAGTATCCATTCTTAATCATAATATAAATTTTCAACATCCCAGACCAGATTCATATAAATAAAGCTCCGGGTTCATAAATAAATAAATTATCCTGTCAGTTAGGAAGGAAAATGATTTTTATATTAATATAATAATCCTATACTTCACTGACAAAGCTGCTATACTTTTCATATGTTTTTTTTAATGTCAAGCAGTTAGAAAAGAAACTAATTTTATCCTCCTGTAATAAACTCTTGATTTAATGACAAAGCTTTGCTTGTCTATGATTTTGTCAGGAGCTTACAAAGTAGAATAATTTTATATTTGCATAATAATCCTATACTGTGCTATCATTGCATCTGACTTTGTCAAAGTGTTATAAAGGAAAGTAATTTTATCTTCAGATAATCCTAAGCTTAATGTTTTATCAGCATTCTTCAGAAAAATACTTTCTCTGTGCCTATCTTCAACCATGTTGGACAAAATTCTTTTTTTCAATGTTTAGCTTTAGCTAATATTAATTTTTTGTGGTTGTCTTTGTATCATTGACACTTGCAAAAAATAACCATTGAACCAAGCTGGAGATGATTTGACCATGGCCACAACTAGTTTTGCAACTTCAATATACACCTTGCAAAAGAACCTCCTACCACTAGAACCTCGTTCTGCTATCAACATACAGACTGGGACTCATTCTGAGATCTCCTTTGCAATGTCCCTTGGGATGTTGACTTTATGCTCTCCATTCAAGAATGTGCTTCTGAGGTCTCCTCCTGGGTTAAAGCTGGAATCGACGCTTTCATCCCCTCAAGGAAATATAAGGTCAAATCATGCTCCTCCCCTTGGTTCTCTGCTGCTTGCTCAGCTGCCATTGTCCATAGGAATCGCTTTTCCACCTATATCGTAGCGTCATGTCTGACTGCAATAGTTGTCTCTTTGTCTCTGCCTGTAATGAGTGTAAGCATGTCCTCAATGAAGCAAAGTCACTATTTGCTGCTCGAATAAAAAACGTATTACATCTTGCAAACTCGCCCCAAGGATTATTGACATCTCTGCAAGAACATATACTTAACAAAAGCAAACCTCTATATCTCCTTTGTTCAACCAGTTTGAGGTTCAGACCTCTTCTGCTGACAAGGCTGAATGCTTTGCTTGGAAATTCTCATTCAATTCAACACTTGACTCTTCCGTGTACCCACACCGATTTCCCCCATAGAACTGAGGCTCTATTGAGCAAAGTTGCACATAACCCTGTCATCGATATCATCTCTAAATTAGACCCCCCACATGGCTAGCGGTAGAGCCAGGATACCAGCCATTGTCCTGAAGAAATGTGTTATACAACTGGCCCCTGCCCTCTCCAACTACTGCCTCAATGAATCTTGTTTTCCAGCCTGTTGGAAGTCCTCATCCATTGTTCCTGTCTTTAAGAACAGTGGAACCCTTCTAATCACTGTCCTATCAGTCTCCTACCACTCTTTGGTAAAAGTCTTCAAAGCTTTAATCAATACCCGAAGTGGTTAAGCACCTTACATCCATGATCTGCTCTCTGACAAATTTTATGGTTTTCCTTTTCTTGTTTCCCTGATAGCTATAATCTCCAACTATTCAAATGTAATGTCAATCAGTGTCTTCAGATGCCTTGATCTATCCCCTATCCGTCTCTTCATCCTTTTCTCTATCACTCCTCTTTTGCTCTTGCTCAACTCTCTGTAACCCCTTGTGTGCTAGTAGCTTCCTG
>CAHIKZ030001426.1:542500-580000 GCA_903632075.3 Acanthosepion pharaonis | reverse complement strand
CTTATTTTTTCTTTAATTTTGTTCAAAATTTTTTTCACTATTTATAATTATTTTTATATTTTTCACCAAAAATTTTTTGAAAAATAAATTCATATTTTTGGTAAATAAGATATTTTAAATAAATCAAAATTAATGTTTGTACATAAATAAAATTTACCTCTTCCATTTCGAGAATATATATATATTAAACAAAAAGTCTCCATCCCTTTTTTAAAAATATTATTCAGATAAATACTTATTGCACAAATATTGGATTTTTTCCATATATTTATATAAATATATATATTTGTGTTTCTGTAATAATTCTTTTTTTTTTATACTGTTGTTTTTGTTTTTTTTCCATAGATCCATTCCTAAATTAATGGCACAAATCATATCCAAAAATGTATAAAAAATTTCAGGTTTATACATTTGATGTTCATTAAAAAAGTAAAAATTACTGAAGATGGTCTCAAATAAAGATATAAATTAATATTTAAACAATGCAAATATTCTATTTTACCAGTTGATCACAGCCTCTTTTTGATTTTTCCGTAAAATATTTGGAGAACTTTAAATTCTAAATTATGAATTAAAATGAAAAATCAGATAAAAAAAATTAGAACAGATTTTGTTCGTTTTTCTTTAATAATAAAATTTGTAATTTTTTCCTTTTTTATTGTGTAACATTTAAATTCAGTAAAAATCAATTTTTTTTTTCAAAACTTTTTTTTTTATTTATTTCACTTAAATTTATTATTTTTTTTATTATTATTTAGATTAATATTAATAAATTTTTTCTTGAATATGATTTTGTTTCAAATTTGAAAAATTTTTTTAATAAAATTCTACCAAAAATTTTTTGACACCATAATTTCTATTAATAAAAAAGATGTACAAATAATAACTCTAAAAAATTTTTTGATTTTATCTTAACATTACTATATTAAAAGTTATAATATTTTTTTTGTTTTGAATTGTGACAGAAGATTTGCAAATATATTGAACCTGATATATATATTTTATTTTTTATTTAAATTGATATTTCATTATTTTTCAAAGTGAAAACAAAAAAACAATATTGCATTTGTAATTACTTTATTGTACACTAACTTTATGACTTTATTATATTCTTATTGAACTTCAAATTGCAACAAAAATAAAATCAGTTATTTTAATGAATTTGTGTGTAATTTCTTTGTGATTATTTATTGATCCATCAGTTCAACAAGAACTGTCATATTTTTCTGATCGACATATCTTGATAAATCTAGACATAAAAATATATGATTGGCAATGTAAAATGTAAAAACATTGGCAATGTAGATATAAACATTTTATTATTTATTCTGAATGTCATTTTCTGTTATTTAACATTTTAAACAATTGTTAATAAAAGTAATATTACAGTTAAGTAACGACTGGAGATAGTGCAAAAAATATACCAAGGCCCAACTGAACTGTACGTTTAACCCTCAAGTGTATTTGTGTTTGGGGCTTTCTGTATGGGATCATCCTGTGGACGGTAATAGTTCAATTAAATTTGCACCTGGGATGCATAATTGATCGGAGGAGCATCTTGTTTTTAGTCCAATGGCAAAAATGAAAATTAACTCTCAAGGAGGCAACAAACAACTATCCGTTATTTGTGCAGACACTGTTAGAGGATGATTGAGCTGAATCAACCATGAATGGATGAACGCCACTTGCTTTCTGGATCAAACCAAACACAATATGGGCAGGAAGCAGGATTAAACCAGCGGACCAGTCAAATGGTCTATGGATGCTCAGGATACCTACGGTCACTCCCTTAAGTTCGGTTAAGACCAAGTAAACACCTCAACCCAGAGAGTATGACGTCAAAGGTTGAGGGGCTGGGGAGAAAGTGGTTAAAGAATTAAATGGACCTATTCTGAACAAAGAATGTGTTGCTGATATTTAGGTTTTAAAGAAGACATCTGCTAAGTCTTTTTATGAGAAATGATAAAATAATTGTAGGTTGTATTATGAGATAGTTCCTCTGCATCTGCTTATAATGTTTCATACTTATTCCTGACAGCAATGGTGTACTGTTGTTTGTTGTTAGTAATGAATGTAAGGCTAGGTTAGATAGTGGAAGAGAGAACCCAATGGTCTGTAGATACTCGTTAAAGTGTGTTGAAGGCTTGGCAATTCATTGCACTGTTCTTCCATTTCTTGTTTATCAGGATGTGAACCAATGGGATCTTTGTGCCATTTGCATGGGTGAATATCCATTGACATGCAAATTTGTTTATGTCACAAGTATTCATATACCCACCAATAATCAGGAAGTTATGGTTTGGGACTAGTCTGACAAAAGAAGAGAGCTATTGAACTGAATATCAATGTCATCTGTATTCATGAACACCTTTTCATCATTGCTAGAGTTTGTTGGTGAATAGCATGAGATGGTGGTCATTATAGGGTTACCATTGAAGCTAGCTATGATGGTTCTGGATTCAATTTCTTCAATGTTTATGGGCTAGTGAACTGAGTAACATGTCAACACCACCACTGGAATTTTTCCAAGCTGAGATGAAGACCCAGCTTTTCCCAACACCAAGGTACTTGAGTTTGATATCAGGATGAAAATAGTGGTATTCCTGAATACAGATGACATTGGTATCCAGTTTGGTGGCAGATGAGTTCAGGCATCTGATTTATGGAGTTAAGTGTGCAAACATTAAAAGTTGAAATTAATGTAGATTTTTTTTGCATGCAAGAAGTTTTCTTTGGTGACCCCGTAGCTGGTCAAACACTGTGCCAAGGTCAGGATAACAGTGGAATGCACCTCTGTATGACAGGCAATGCAGAATGGGTTTCTGGTATTCGTGATACTCATGACTGTCTTACAGCAGCTTAATATTCATCTACAGTTTGCCATTCCTATAGAGAATAATAGTGTCAGTTTTACCGATAGTTTTCCCAGAGTATGTTTCCTGACATGCCTATTATGCTCTAAGCCAAATACATAGTTTATCATGTAATGATATCTACACCTGAATGCCATCCTGCATTCCATTGGCAGCTGATTTAAATGGTTCACTCTTAGTTTCATTAGAGTTTTCTTTTTCAAATATGGACTGCCTTCACTGTGGCTAAGGAGTTCCATCTACACTTGTCAGTAACAGGTTGTACTGGACTACAACCAGGAGTTATCTATTAAGTTGTGATTTAGTATAAGTTCAATCATTCCCTTCATTTTTTCTAAAAATGTTCATTCGAATTCATATAATCCTTTAGGGATTATATGGAGGGAAGATTTGGTAACCTGTAAATTTCTGGTGGATATTGATGAAAGTCAGTTTTGCCTGTTTTGTTTTTTTATGGCTGGGAAAATTAGTATTATAGTAATAATAATAAATGTTACAATTATATATATATATATATATATATAGTGTGTGTGTGTATATATATATATATATATAATATTATAAATTAATTGATTTAAAATATGGTTTTTACATCAATTAATTTATAACATTAATGCTCTGTAAATTTACATTGAGCACTATTTTGTAAAAATAAAAATATCTATAAGAACACCGGATTATATATCTTACTGTTCTTTCTTTTTATTTATATACATATATATATATCTATATTAAACACTTCTATGGTGGTACAACCAGTAAAAAAAAAAAAAGTTTAAAAATAGTTTCACTATACACAAAACTTACATTAAATTTTCATTTAACTCTCCACTCTGTTCAAAGAACACTGGCTTTGAATAATGGAATTTTTTTGGTGTATATTGGATTCATTAGTAGATGGACTGTACTTTATGGCCACATCTCCCACTACACACACATTGGGATATAGCAGGGAGGAATGCCATTTAAAGAACAGCCTTCAACTTTTTTTTTTTATTTTCTTTCCTATTCTCAATTGTGTCTCTCAGGAGGTGGGTGTCAATAAACATCCATCTTTCTTCAACTAACAAACATATCAAAATATAAAAAAGAGAAATTCCTTGGGAATCAAATAGCATTAAATCACAAAAGGCTAATGTAAAAGAAAAAGCCATCATAAGAAATTCAAATCCATCCCTTATATCTATCCAATTCTTCAAGGAAGTGCTTGCTAAATTCAAGAACTCTTATGAAGATCAACAAGCTGAATATATCCAGAAAAATATTCAGCTCATCAATTCTGCTACTGCCAACAAACAATCTGCTCTTGCTTGGAAAACTGAAGATCCAGTGGCAAAAAAATCAACAAATAAATTCAAGTTAAAGGCCAATAGTTAGGCTGAAAGACTGAATAAATGACAAGACTCTAAAAATCTCTTGAGAAATATACCTGACATTTTAGATACTAAGGTCAAGCAAATCATTGAACATCCTCTTGACATTAAACCTGGAAACTTCATGGATGCAGAATTTGATGTGACACTGAGATGATGAAGAGGTTACACATTAATTCTAAGCAGGAAAAGAGATGGGTTAACCCAAAATGAAATTTGTGCTGGAAGATAGAGAAAGTGAGTGGAGACATTTTCCTCGGTGAAAATGGTACTGTCTGAATTTCTTCTCTCTTAAAAGTTTATTTTTTTTGTCTGTTGAATCTGTCATGCAGATGTAAACAGGTTTGGAGAGATGGCTTTATCTCTTTCTTTAGAAATTAGAGAAACATATTTTTCTTGACAAAAACAAAAATCTTTTTTGATGAAAACAGATTTGGGAAATAATTTTTATCTGTCACTTGGAAGGTTAAAATGAGAACAAATTTCTCTTAACAGGTCAGATGTACTGTACAATTAAGGCTGGAGCTATCAAAACAAATTCTGTCATAGGTGCTGAAAAGAATTGGTAATTAAGGAAGATTATAGGAACATATCTGGTAATAGTGGCTTATTATAAGTGAAGTGAATTGTCTGGCTCTCATGGATGAGCCATGGATTTAAAGTGACAGAGGTACATTGAAGGGGAAATTGTCCAAGTTCATATTGATAGTTAAAACGATACTAACTGAAACAAAAGTAAGGAGGATGGATTCAGTGCTGGCATGTCATCATGGGAAAGTGGACACTGTCATAAGTGGTCTGGTTTGTATCTTAGCTGAACAGAAAATGGTTCCAAGAAAATGGAAAAGTTTTGGAGAATTAAAATTAATGACTGGAATGGAACTCTGCCCCATTACCTACACATTTTAAAAATTAAATTTGTCAGAAAAACAGTTATGTATGCCCTGGGAAGTGGGCTGGGGTTGAATACTGAGAAGCAGGGAGGAAGGTGCAGAATTTGACCCCACCTATGTGAAGTAACAGTGTAAGTTATGAAGTAAAGCAAGTTAGAGTTAAGGGAGAAGCAATCCTAGTGACTACTCCCAAAGAAGGTGGATAATTCTCCAAATTTAGAAAATTGGTTAAGAAAGCAGAAATAGGAAACAAAGAAAATTCTTATTTGAATTAATGAAAATTAAAAAATCAAAGAACCTCCAGAACTCTTTGGCTCTATGTCAGTTTTGGGCTGAAGTACATATAAGTAGATGGCTTTGGGGTGAATGAAGACTTGGGCTGAGAAACCACATCAAGTGCTTCTGATTCCTGATTCCAAGACTTTGAATCCAGCCTTCCAGAAGTTTAGACAAAGCCCAGTGTCACTAGAGAGATTGATGTGGGAAGGGTTAATTTTTGTTGTAGCAAGAGCTATATAAACCAATTGAAGATTAACCCCACAAATCTCTCATTTATTTATTTTTGTTGTGAAGAGATTTTTTTCCTTAATATAGCACCCACCACAGCTTGACCAGCATTGCGAGACTATGATGACATTCAATCTACTACTCTGAGATCAAGAACACATGTGAGTAGAGACTGTGGATTGAAGCAGCCAGCAACCAACAATTAGCTTGAACCAGTTTTGCATAAAACCCACCTATTTACCCGCACCACATCAGTTGGAAGTTACACCCATAAATACATGTGCCCATGGGGGCTAAAGGTAGTTGTAGTGAGTTGGAATTGTCGACGGAGAGTGAAGATATTTCTACCAAAACGCTGTTTTGCCAACCTAATGGTAATAATAATAATTATCTGCTGAAGAAGAAAAACTCTGACAATAAACCTTGTGCTATTCTTGAAAGTACAAATAACAGTACTTGAAGTTAAATCTTTTTGTCGCTGAAGAAAAACACCAACGATAAACCTTGTGCCATTCTAGAAAGTACAAACCACAATACTTAAAGATAAATCCTGTTATCAAGTCTGGCTGCCCTAAAAGAAGTTACACGTTGCCAAATATTAGGAATGGGTTGGAAAAAGAAGCAAAAGAAAAATAACTAAATTTTTTTTTTTTTTTTATATAAATATCATCTAGTGACTTATTCAGGCATCATCTATTTTATTTTTAATTTTGTGTGCGCATATTCAACTCCTTGGTTTAGCTTGATTGAGATACCCCAGTGATAATTTGGCTTCACCCTCTTAAGATCAAAAATCACAATGTGGGTAAGAGAGGTTATAGTTGAAGAGGTTAGCTGCTGTGTCAAATGCCACCAATGACCGATGAGTGTGGGCTGATGGCTTGTTCTTCAATACCAGGATCGATCCTGACCAAGACAGCAGGCCATGCGCCACCTATGCCGCAATAGTGTCAGCATTGACCAGTGCAGGGTTAGCCATAGTTAAAACATCATCCTAAGATCCTGAGGATCAGACCACTAAATGTGGTTACACCACTGGGTACCAGTGACCAAAGATGTGACCCTGTTGCAAGGGGTTCTTATACTTGAAATGGCTTTAAAATAACACAATAAATAAGAAAGCAGCAGGACTTGATAACATTCCTCTGGAATACTTGGGACTTCAACAATATTATATTCCAACTCTGTAACCCCACATATAATGGAGAAGCCATAAAAAAATGAACAGAAAGAAGATCTAGGATCAGCAAAAAACTGTAGAGGAATCTGTAGCTAAGTTATCAAAATTTTTTTTCATTCACTCCTGTCACACTGTCAGCATTCCTTCTATCAACTACCCCGTGTAAACAAATGATGGCTTTTATGGCATCTAGCAATACAAAAATTTTTGGTCATGTAAGACATCACCCAGTAAGTGCAGATTGTGGGGACAGGCTGTGTCCACTACAGAATCACAGCCCTCTGATTTTACTATCACTCAGGTAGCAGATGGGGTTGTCCTTTTACTTCTCACTTGCTTCATGAGGCGACCATGTCATAATCTGCTGAACTTTGTCATCACCGTTGCTTGACTGGTTAGAGCCAACAACTTGTTGACTCATTACAGGTATACATTTCATCACTTGATACAGTGGTTTCATATTCCACAAAATAACTCACTATATAAGGAAAAGGTTTTTCATATGGTATGGCATTCCATCCATGTAAACTGCTTGGGGGTCTCACAAATCTGCCCCTGTCCTCCATTTACTTATGCACCTGTTTGGTGGAGTCCTTATTAGTATAATGTCCCCTTTCTTGTAAATGACCTGCTCAAAATCAGGCTCCAGCAGAGAGATCATGTTGTCACCTTTCACTCGTACTTCATATTGGTACAAAACATTAGCAGGTGCAGTCACACCATGGATGCCATCCTTTGGCATAATGTTATATAAGTACATGGTTTTCTGGACAGAGCATTGCTTTCTGGCAGCAATCCACTTTATGGATCTGTATGATTGTTCAACAATGATAGAGAGATTTTCCTGAGAAAGTACATTGTTCATTTTACACCAGGGTGTCCACAGTGTGAGTGTATTTGCCTTATTTGACTCATTTTCATTCCACTGCCAGTCACAGCTCATGCCTGTAACACATGTTCTGCCTCATTCTTCATTGCTTCCAGCCAGCTCTGTGGGACCGGTGATTCTGTCCACTTTGTTTTAATTCGATTTGACAAGCGTAACGTCCACCATTAACACATACTCCTTGACCAACTCCAAGAAGACTTACAGCCACCTCCTGTTCAGCATTTCACTGACAGCCTTAGTGCTCACTTACTCTGGCTTTACCTGTCAGCAAATCAGTTTTTAAATGTAGTTTTGGCTTCCCAGTGTATAGCCAGGTGTACAAACTTTATAATAGCATCTAGCTCCACAATGTTGATGTGTTGCATGTCTGACTCTGGCCATAACCAGCATACGCCTTTGATAACAGACACACACAATTCAAGCAAGACTCCAGTGGTTCAAGCAAGACTCCATTAGCCAAAGAACTTACATCAACCCACACATCAAGTTCTTTGCTATCAAAGCACCACTCGCCTCTATATGGGTCGCTTGCTTCACCCTGGTAATATTCTCTGACAGCATCCTTTTTAATAGGGCATCATCAGTTCAATCATCCCAACCTTTCATCACTGTGCTTGCTCTTTGCTTGATGACAACAGCTGCTACTCACAGAGTGGGAGGTGTCCAACAAGCTTGCCACAAAAAGAGAATACATTCCTCCTGGTGACTGCCTTTAGGATATCAGGAAGTACATTCCTGTGCTTCCAAAGTGGAACATTGTCTTCCCCCGGAGAGTTTAACCAAGTATTCAAGCTCCATTTTTTTGGTTGCTCTAGAATTTTACTTGTCATAATAGGTGTTCAACGACACTAGTTGCAGACACAATATACTCATTTATGTACAGGTCATCAATGTACACTGGGGTTGCCTTTCTGATTTGTCATCCTGAAATATTATGGCATCAATGACAGATCACATTATTGGGGGTGGGTAACATTCAGCCTAAATTCCAATCTGGTCAGGCAGTTTGGTATGGCCAAAATCATGCATTGATACACACTTTGCTTCTCCATTCTCTTAGTTTTCTAGTGAAAACATCAGCATTTGTAGTGCATGCATCAACATGGAGGTTGAGTTCCCTGTAGTCCATTACAGGACATACTTTCAACTTGTTTTGATGCACAATAGCCATCAGCAGAAGTAGGCCTCTTTGGGGTCCAATCTTCTGCTTGTCATATGGAATAAGCAATCCATTGTTGCAACTCCCTATTGTAGAATCCTCTGATTATTGTCGGCATTGCAACACAGTTTTGAAACTTGCCTGGCATTTTGCTTTCTGACTATTTCATTTCTCCCACATTTGGCACACCTTGCTCACTATAGTGCAGCAGCAACCAGAGTTCACTTGTACGATGCACTTCCTTCCACACACATTAATTTACCATTGGTAAAGCAGAATTTACATCTTGACTGGAGAGGAAACCAGCGCTGAGATGCCATTCCCTGGCCCTTTTCCTGGACAGTCTTGGTATATGTGGCCTATTTTATTGTAGTTACAACAACAAAAACAAGGATTTCCACCTCTGTTGAGCAGACTTTCACAATCTTTGAAGTGATTAAGGCCAATATAATCAACAACAAATTGTCATTAGAACCCTGGCATAGTTCTTTGGTGTATCTCTCACACTGCTGCTACTGCCAAGTCTTCATCTGGGTTCTCGCCTTTTATTATTGCTCAAGCATGAGTGAGCATCTATTCGATGGTCAGCGCTCCCATCTGAAAAGAAGGGCAAAGGAACATTTTCATGCAATTTAGCAACACCTTGACAAAAGCGCACACCAAGCCATGGTCACTGATGCCCCTGAACAATACAGTCAGTTTGCATACTTCTGCCCAGTACACATCAACGCATTCTCCTAGTTGAAAGTGCAGAATTGTTTATACACAACTAATGTGCTCAACATCTGCTTTTTCCTCTTCACACAATGGCTGATAGACAGTAAACACCCCACCAGGCAGTCATAGAGGAATCACATGTTCTGACCACTTCACTTCACACATCCAGCAAACAAGTTCAGTCTTTTCTATCTGTTCAAGCACATTTGGCCCAAATGCTAAGCTGTCAAACTCTAATATAAGTTTGATATCAAACATTCTCTCCAATATAGTTTGCAATATGGCTAAAAGAGCTTGTAGCTGAGTTATCAAAATTCTTTTCCTTTGCTCCTGTCACACTAGCAGCATCTCTTCTAGCACACCCCCACCACTGTAAACAATGGTTTTTATGGCATCTAGTGAGGACACTACACAAATTTTTGGTCACCCAGTCCATGCAGATTGAGTTTCCCATGCACAGCACAGGCAATCATATATCACTTATGCCAGGTGGGAAAGCCCATGTTCACTACAGAATCACATTCACCTCCATTGCAGTAAAAATTTACAACTTAGTACTTCTCAAGAGAATACAGTTGGAAGTAGAAAAGGTGCTTTGAAAAATCAAAATTGCTTTTGAAAAAATAGATCAACCATTGGATAAATTCTTACTGTTTGGCAAATTATTGAGGGCATCTGTGCAAAGAATCTACAGGCTTTCTGTAGATTTCTCTAAAGCCTTCAATTCTGTACATTGGAGAAAAATGGGGAAGACATGGTATCCCCACCACCCACTGAGACAATAATTGCCATAATGATGCTATACAAAAATACCAAATCTTTGGTTAGATTCCCAGAGACACTAGCTTCTTCAACATCAAAGTTATTATGCATCTGTGTACAGTTAATTATATGAAAAGTATGTTTATTCATTAATTGGAAATACAATAAATTAAAAATTTGTATATGTACGAATATTTGTTCCACACACACACACATACTGTTTATAACAAATAATTACTGTCAATCAACTGTTAAATAAATATTGGCAACTTCTCCACAAGTTTTCTTCCAAGATGAAAATTCCCAGTTCACACACTCAATATTTTACATTTAATGTATAATGATAAATATGAACATAAATGGCATACAATTTTTCTATTGCTGATTTTATTTCATTTTATTTCATTTTTCACAACTGAAGCATCAGTTTAACTATCATTTATTTTTTAGTAAATACGGTTATGATAATTTGAACCTTAAGTAAAGCATTCAATAAAACGTAAACCTTTACTTTGAATGAATTAATAATTTGTCCAGCTATTTCCTGATCCATTAGTAAACTTGGCTTTCAATCTTCAGTCAATTTGTGGATTGTTCTTGAAAAGATATTCAGCCTAAAACACAAAAAATTGTATCATTTCAATTCATAAAATAATTTTTTCATTTCAATTAAAAAAATATAATTTTTTTCATTTAATTTTGTGAGATAATTTTTTTTATAACAGAGACATAAACCAATTAAGCAGAATAAAGTTTTTTTCATTGCTTTGTTTTCTATTTTCTAGTCTCAGATAAAAAATGAAAATTTAAATCTGATCATGAACAAAGTAAATTTTTTTTGTTTGCTTGCTATTGATTCTATATACTTTATCTTTTTATCATTCATGATAGATGGTACATTAAGGAAAGTACTCATTTAATCTAGATAAAAAGTTGCAGTTGGTTATAATGAGAGTAAAATGCTTCCTTACTACTGATATTGATCTGGCAAAACTGTCAAAAGTTATGCAAAACTGCAGATATATATGATAAGATAAAGTTTTAAGATATTTTATATTTTGGGGTAAAAGTACTCAAAATCAGAGCTTGAATGTATGTAAATATAAAAGTGGACAACACTAAGCAACAACAGTTTGTTTCATACTTGAACATAACCTTGAGATTCAAGTATGGGACAAACTGTCACAACTTGATGTTGACTTCAGTGTATACACATACACACTCACATATACATATATATATATATATATATATATATATATATATATATTACTTTGAACTTTAGAAATTTAAATTCTGTACAGTTACTCCCATATTGTAATTATAGGGCTTAGACACCATTTTCAATTAATCTTTCTTTCACCATGCAGAACAAAATTTTTTCTACATTAAAACTTTCCTTTGGGTCCATTATATATCCATATCAAATTTAAGGGCTCTACATGAACTAGTTTGATCATGTTTTAATGAACAAGTCTTACAAAATACATGCATAGGTGCATAAACGTATAGAAAGGTATGCATAAAAAATTTAGACATGTTTTAAGAGTGAATTAGTTGAAACTTTGTAAAAGTTAAATTATTTTTATAAACAGGACTTTTATTCCTTCATGTAAACTATTATAATTTAATTATCATTTTTGCATCTATTGAAGTTGAAAATAATTTTTTTTTTATATTCTAATAAAAAATAATTTTTCACAAAATGATTTCATTGCATCAATTTTCTTTTATAATAGAATTGATATAATAAAATGCTTAAATTTATATTTATTTATATTATATTTATTCATTTTTTTAATTCAGAAGTACATTTTGTGAGACAATGCACTAATATTAAATAATAAACATAAAACTTACTAAATAATCCACAGGATCATCTGGTCGTACTTTGCAACAATCAATAAGACCTTTTGATAAAGTAGGCATCACATGCTTCATTAAATAGTTTCTAAGTGGGATTGAACGGGCTTCTAATTGTTCAAATTCCTGTTGTTTTACTTCAAACAGTTTATTAGCCTGTAAAATAATACAAAGATAATAAGCTTAAAACAATCAGAAAAGTGTTTTTATATGTTTTAACTTTTTATATTATTGATACAATACTTTAATTTTTAAATTTTATTTCAAAAGATTGTGGCATGATTGGCTTCAAAGATTAGAATCAATACAATTAAAAGAGTCTACCATCAAATCATCAAATAAATGCAAACAATCCCTTCCTTAGCTGCATAGTATACACTTTGTCAGGAATACATATAGTTTTGAATTCAGTTTTCTTCCTAGACCAATTGCCACCCAAGGCTACAGAACCCAGTCTGTCCTATGTTCATCTATAGCTGGGAGGAAAAGAGTTGGATTCATACCTTTCCCAAGGGTATTAGCACATAAGTTAATGTAATAAATACAGTTAAGAATTTTTTTGTTTTTGGGTCATGTTGTAAGATATTTTTATCAACATTATAACAGTAAAATTAAAAGCAACTATTTAGGAAAATATAAAAAATTCTGGAGGAAATTTACCCATTCTTTTTCTTTCACTTTTCTTTCAGCTTCTTCTTCCATTTCAAGTTTTTCCTTTAGTATTCTTTCTTCTTCCTTTTTTTTGTGTAACTCTCTTTCTTCAGCAAGTTGTATTTGCTCAAGTTCTTCTTTTGTTGGACCTGATAGAAAGAAATGTCAAACAATAGCAATAATAATATTTGCTGAAATAACACATGGTATATATTTAAAGAGACATTATAATCTTGTACCTGCAAATGGTAACTATAATTTAAATTTTAAATAAAATCCGAAGTCAATTCTTACCATAATTACGTGGATTCTTGATAATTTCTTTAATTTTTTGCACAGTATCATTCATCATTTCTGAAGTATCTTTCATGACATCTGCAAAGCATATAAACAACTAGTATAATCAAATCTTATTTATAATTAAATCTTTCAGTATTATACTTACTTTCTTCATTATTATAGGATTACAGGTAAATAAAATGGTATAAATTTGTACAACTGCTGAAGAAAATTATTTCTTTCTATATAATATGCAACATGGTTTCACATTTCTAATTCTAAAAGCTGTTTCTATATTATTTTACTTGCAAAAATGCCAATTAAATGAGATCAATATTACAAATTCAAATTATGGCCTAGTCTATTGCATTCACTTTCACCCAAATGAGCTTGGGAAAGGCATAAATCTATATCTTCTCTTCCCTGTTATAGATTAAACTGCAAGGCAGACCAGGCTCTCTAATCTTGGGTAGCAACCAGTCTAAGGGAAGGAAAACTTTGAATTTCAAACTCTGGAGAAGGAAACAGGAAACCAATCCATTCTTTTTTTTCCCAGGAAGTCATAGCAATTTACAAATTATAAAGAAAAAGAATGTGAGGAGAGTTATGATTACCTATGTTCTGAAGGGACATGAGATTATAAAAAAGTGAAAGATTATAAATTATAAATAGAATGTTAAAGTAACTCCATAAGTGTAATAGAGTGAATAAAATATTTCTCTTAACCTTTAAATGAGAAAGTTTAAAGTAGAATAGGAAGAATTATAAAGGAACTGCTGCTCACAATCAGAAAGAGATAGCTGTAGATTTTGCAAGCTGTTAACAGTAATTTACAAACATATACAATATTTTTTGGTACAAAATGATATAATAATTAAAGAATAGTTGCCAGAGAGCTAACCAGGAAAGGCATTAAAAGTATGATAAATTTTTTTATGTAAGCCTATTGGATTATTTCAGTTAAATATCATCAATTGTAAATAAAAAAATATCTGAGTAAATACAAATACTGCAATATAAAATATTAATGGAAATTTAGAAACAAATCTTTTCCCTACCAATTTTTATTGGATGAAATTCTAGTTCATCAAAATAGTTTAATACTGTGTTATCCTCTGTATTGATTCTACGAAATTCTGTAAGTCTTCGAGTGAATCCTTCCTCAGTATTGTGAGTACCTGCTACGACGCTTTCAGGAAGGTTAATGTTACGTTTATGTAAGAATTCATCATTTGCTTCCAGGGAAAATATGAATTCAGGCATAATGTTCTTGTTGTAATTT
Organism: Acanthosepion pharaonis; assembly: GCA_903632075.3. Taxonomy (NCBI): domain Eukaryota; kingdom Metazoa; phylum Mollusca; class Cephalopoda; order Sepiida; family Sepiidae; genus Acanthosepion; species Acanthosepion pharaonis. Next base: position 565,572 of record CAHIKZ030001426.1, on the reverse strand, counting down.
ATGTCTTTTTCATCTACTTCCTCCTCTTCATCAGCTGAAAATATATGAAAGAATATATGGCACATTTCAACTCATTTACTATTTATTGATCATCAATTTTGAATTTTTAAAGGAATGAAAGCTCAATCAGCATTCTCATTTTTTAAACAATTAAATTACAATATAATTTCTAAAAAAAAACATTAATTTTACCTTGAACTCTTGAAAATTGAGAACAGATTATTAAGTCACATGACAAAATACTTTCTAAAAGTCCTCCTTTCTCATTACGTGTCTCAGAAATTTCAGCTGCCTCTTCCTGATGTTAAGTATAAGATTCCTCCTTGTTTGCATTCTCTCCAAAACCTCATCATTGCTAACATGCTCAGTCTATGATATCCTTAGCATCCTTCTGTAGAACCATACCTCCAATGCCTTGAGTCTCCTCTTTATCTATGAAGAGACCGTCCAACATTCGCTGCCCTAAAGGAGGACAGATATCACATAGCAGTTCAGGATTTGTTTCTTTGTTACCAACGAAATCCCCACGTCTCATAATACTCTGCCTAGCTTTTGGAATGCAGCTTTGGCCATCCCAATCCCTTTTCAGATCTCAACATCGCACTTACCGTCCTCTGTCAAATATTTACATTTCTGCACCTGCTTGATTTTAGTGCCCCCAGACATGTAAATTGCATTTCAGATTCATATTTTTACTGATGACTATGCATTCTGTCTTCTCATAGTTTATGCTCAGTCCCTTCCTCTCACTCTCCTTCACTACCTTCTGTAGGAGGTTTTGTAATTTCCTTTCCATGTCTACTATCAGTTCTGTGTCATCTGCATAGCTATTGCTGTTAAGATTGTATCTGCCAATGCTGAATCCTGTTAGGATTTCCAGTTCTCTCAGAATTACCTTACTGTATAGGTTGAATAAGTCAGGTGAGAAGACACATCCTTGCCTTTCTATTTTTGTATATCTACTGAACTTGTTTTCTATCCACAGGTATGTATCTATATACATATATTAATATGTATAAGGTATATATATATATATATATATATATATATATGTATGTATGGAAGATGGCCTTGGAAGAGTTGTTGTTGGATGCATCACGGACGTGGACATGTCCCCTGAGCTTACACAGTCAAGTTTTTGGGTGGACATTACTGGCCTCACACATGACATCTGTCATGGCCTAACAAGCTGGGATGGTTACAGCAAGGTCCTCAGGTCATAGGTTTTACGTCAGACTGCCCTTGTCCTAGATGGATTTCCTGCCAAGGCTGTCAAGCTCCATCTGCTCCTGGCATGTAATAGCTCTTTAACCCATAGCTGGTTCCTAAAACAGGTACTATCACACTAGGACAGGGTAAACCTGGGAGCAATGGTAATTAAGAGGTCACACTACTCTCCCCAAAACTCTGGCCCTCCCAGATCAGAGCCTTACCACAAGTTGCATTTTAATGTCTTATATGTGTGTGTGTGTGTTTATATACATACGGTTTGTATATATTTATATAAGCTATATATATATAAGCTATATATATACAAATTATAAATGTGTATAAATATATACGATACATATATATCCTCTATGTATATACCTTATATATATATATATTACACCAAAAACAAATTACTTCAACGTGTTTTTTTTGCTGTAAAAAAAATACATATGCTCTGTTATAATAAATATTTCAAGCTCTCCATGGATAAGTTTTAATAATTAATATTACTAGGATTCACACTGATTATATACCAACAGATCGATTATCTGCACTATATATATATACATATATATAAATATAAAAGTGAACATAGAAGTCAACACTTAGACGCAAAGTCTGTTTCATTTTATATGCAATCGTCTGGCCACTAGATACCATGTGAAAATGAAACAGACTGTATCTGAGTGGTCATGTTTATTTTATATTCACTCTATCTCTGATATTGAAACTTTATCCCATAAATATAGCAGATCTTAAGACTATATATATATATATATATATATATATATATATATGAATATATACATATATATAAAATATAAGGTATATATATACATGTGTATATATATATAGGTATATATATACATATTTTTTCTAGTGTGTGTGTATATATATATATATATATAATATATATATATATATATATAATAATATTAGGTATATGTATATTTATGTTATATAAATGCAATATATATATATAATATATATAAGTTATATAAATAAAGTGTAGATAAACATATATATAAGGTATATATACATATATATAAGTTGTACATATTTATATATATAAAGTATGTATATATGCATATATATATAAGTTTTATATACATATATAATGTATATATATAATGTATGTGTGTATGTATATATATATATATATATATATATATATATATAATGTAAAGTATATATATATATATATTTGTGTATTTTGGCAGCAATCCTTCTTTCAAGCACATTTCATTGAATACGACAGACAAGGTGGTTTTATCTAGTTCTTTATACAATTTCTCATGCAATCCAATAATTTTTTTCTTTTCAGATGATAAATTATATAAAAACTGTCCAAACATAACATACTTGTTGACAACACTAATATAATAGCATCATCTACATGCAAAACAAAGGCTAAAAATAATGGAAGCCTTATTAATAAAAACAAAAAAAACAACACTTAATAATATCAGCTATGAATATGGACACAATATCTTGACTGTGTTTTGAAAAATAAAAACATTTCATAAAACATACATGCAACAAACTATTTCTTATTTAACAGTTGAAATATTTAATACTTGAAAATGTTCAAATGTAAAGCCGAATGCATTCAGATAAAAAGACCATTTTCATCATCTGAAAAAAATTTAATTACATCAAATATATGAAATTTTTAAAAACTAAATAAAAGTTTTTTCTGTCAAATTTAATAAAATGTACACAAACACATATATATATATATATATATATATATATATATATAAATATATATATATATATATATCATGGTTGCATAAAAAACATATAAATGGTTTTAAAATGAGGGAAGGTTATTGAATAGAATAATCACATATTTTGAATGAATTAATACTTAAGACATGAACAACATCTGTTCACTCACCAGTATATCCTATGAAGTATGAACTGCAGAAATTTCAAGTGAATTCTTAATGAATATTCAACTGCAACTTTGAGTAAAAAAATCTAGTATTCAAATATATATGGCATATGAGGATTGTCCATGTTGTGCTACATTTCCGTTTGAATATATATATATATATATATATATATATTATATTTAAATAAAAAGAAAGAATTAAATTTCATGTAAACAAAGTTCTTATTGATATTTTTCTTTAAACAAAAATAGTGTCCATAAAAATTTTAAGAAACATTTAAATATTATAAATTAACTGATTTAAAAATAGTTTTTTTTTATTTTACAGGTTAACAACCATGTTTCAAAAATTAAGCTAAAACTTTCAATTTAATTTATTAATTAAATTAAAACATTAGTTCCATTTTCATCCCTAAAAAATTTTGACGAACTATTTAATTTATTATTTTTTAAAATTTTGTTTTCCATAAAAATCTGAAATTCATAATTTAAAAAACCAAGGATAAAGAAAATCCAATGATCCAGACAAGGGGTGGTATTCATGTTTATTTTTTTAACAATTTGTTGTATCAGTTATTTGACGAATTTGAAAAAGGTTTTTTAAATGGACTACATGTGTTTCACATTCTTAAAACATCCATTAAATTCATTGGAAATCGTTTTTTTTTTTTTTTTATAAAATTTTAACTTAACAGCAAAAATTCTTATTATTTTTTTTTATTTTTTACGAAATTGTCAGGTTAGAATACGTTTTATTTAACTACTATTTTAAAATATTTTTTCCTTTAATTTTTAATAGACTATGTTTCTTTTAAAACAAGTAAATGTAATCAGAATTACTTCCAGTATATAAAATTATTTTTCCATCAAATATAATTTTGTATATTACTTTTCACATGTTTTTTTTTGTTTTGTTTTTTTTTTGTTTTTTTATTTTCAAAATATTATTTAAAATGCAATGTTTTTTTTTTTTGACAATGATGGCAAAATATTGCTATTTCATTTCTCTGATTTTAGTAAATTTTAATTTTTTATATTTTTATAATATTTTAAATATAAATAAATAGTTTCTCAGATTAATATGGTTAAAAGGCTGAAAACATGGGTTTGGATTTATTTTGGCGAGGCGAATTAATTTTTCTTATTAGTTTTATTTTATTTTTTTCTGATTTTTTTGATTTTTTTATCAAGAATAGCAACAATTCTTGATATGTTTATTGATAAATTCATTTTATTTTATTTAATGTAATTTAAAGGATGTTTCACAAAGAATACGTTTTTCCATTGTAATCGAGACTAAATTAAAATATTTTCACTCTAATTTTAATAGAGTATCAATCCAGTTTAAACAAGAATGTAATAGAATTTACTTATAAAGAACTTCAATTAAATTTCAAATATAAATTATTTGAAATTACTTAAAGATTTTATTCTTTTTTAATTTTTTTTATTTTATTTTTTTTTTTATATTATTTAAAGCAAATTTTTTTTTTGACAGTTAAAAATAGCTATTTTTTTTCTCTGATTCAGTAAATTTTATATATATATATATATATATATACCTATTTATATTTTAAATAAACTTGATAAAATTAATTTCAAAAACACATTAGGAAATTAATCCTGGTCTAAATTTAAAAATTAGTTTGTTTCACATTCATATCCTAACTAAATCTTTAATAAATACAATTAGGATCTTGGGACTCTAATATATATAACTTTTATAAATATGTTTTTCTGGATATAAGTATCCTAATTATTTAATTCAAATGTCTTAAAAAAAACAACTTGATTTTTTTTAATTGGGAAAAAAAAAATATTAATTTATTTTTAAAATTTTGCAAAAATTTTTTTCACTGAAGCTGATCAATTTTTATAAATGTTCTATTGAAACTTTTTAATATTATTTGCAAAGAAATTGTTGAATAAATATAATGGATTTTACTTAAATTAATTTTAAATTTATTAGTTTAAAGTACATTCATATCCTACTCAATATTATAATTACATCTCAGATATAAATGTTCAGGACTTTAAGTATATAATCTCTATAAGTAAGTTTTGTCTGAATTTAATTAATAATCATTTAATTCAAATCACTTTCGTATTTAAATTTAAATTTCTTAGTTAATTAAATGAACAGCTTATGAAAATTTTTTGCGAATTTCAAAATGTTTAAAATTATTATCTTTCAATATTATTTACAAGTAATTTGTTGAATGGAATATATCAGCATTGAAATTTTGGCCCATTGACATAACCAGATGGGGTTGTTTCCAATTCACACTGAATGAACAACACTTTATCCCCTTCCATCTTCCTCAAATGCCATACTGAGGTCAGTATACCAAAATAGTTTAACACTGAAAAGTCTTTTTTTTTTGATTCTAAATAAGATAAAATATCTTTTTGATTTTTTTGAGCCAGGTAATTTTTCCATTTCATTTATTTAGTTGTCCTTTTCTCGACACTGAAAATTTTTTTAGAGCTCTCAATGAAATAAAAATTATTACCTATGAATTTTAAAAATTTTGATTTTCTTTTAATATCAATTTTCTTCATACCTCATTGTGTGTGTGTGTGTGTGTGTTCATTTTGTTTGTGTTTGTGTTTTGTGTGTGTGTTTTGCAAATATTTAAAAAAAAATAAAAAATAATTTCCTAAATTTGTTCATTCATTTTTAAAAATTTTTTTTTATTTTTTTAAACAATCTTTTTACAAAAGTATTTTTATTTCTTTTGAAAAACCTATTTTCTTTTTCTAAGTTCAATTTACTTTTTCATCAAATTTGCATTATTAAGTTTCTTTATTATAATGAAAATTATTTTAACCATAGACATGAGTTAACAGTTTTTTATTCACATCAACAAATTTTATTTAATTAAATAATTTTTTTAAAAAAATTTAAATATAAATAAATAAAAAATTTAAATTTTATTATAAATAAAAGGTTTAAATTCTTAACAATTCATTTAAAAAAGGCTATATGACGTCATCATTTCTAAATTGTTAATTATAACAGTTTTATATATCAAAACCCTTTCAGAAAAAAAAACCATATATATATTTAACAGTGTAACAATAACGCCATTTATTCTAAAGTTGGAACAGACTAATTCTGGGTTTGGTTCAAAGAATTATTATCATTCACTTTAAATTAGACACCTAACCCTACCTTGACTTGATATCTTTACATAAAGTAACTGATATGTTGATACAAATTTTAAAATCCTTACACCTTATTTAAAATAATTTTCTCTAGCCGTTTTTCATAGTAATTAATTTTTCGATTGAATATGCTTATAAAGACACGTAAATTTCAAGATTAGTTATTCCAAAAATTTCACTTCAAGATGAAACAGAGCTTGATACTTTAATTCAATATATCATATATTTTGGTCATAATGGTTTGCTAATTTGTTTATTATTTACTTTATTTATTTGGGTTCATTGATTTTTTTTTTTCTTATTTTCGTCTATTCTAACAGGTGTGATTTGGTAATTTGCTACAAAAAAAAAATCCATTATGACCAAAAGATTAATTAGACTATAAAAATCAAACCAAAAATCAGACAAAAACAAAAAAAATTATAAAAAAAAAATGTCACTTGAGCGAAAACCCCAAAAATTGAATAAATAGCTTTAATTATCTTCCCAAACCAAAATTTAACTATTCAATAAAGTTTTTATAAATCCGCTAATTATGTTCACTTTTTTTATTTAAATTATATATATATATATATATATATATATATAATATATATATATATATCCGACAATATGAAGAAAAATATACGGAAAAAAAAACAAAAATCTAATATGCAATTATGCTGTTTTAATGTTAATATAATGTCAATATCGGACATTTCAAGTCTAATAGACCATCTTCAGGACATATTCATAAAACATAATTAACATTAGACTATATTTCAATTCAACATGAAAAAAACGATGGACATAAGAGTAAGACTAATCCAAACAGATAACTGAAATTTTTTTAAGATCAGCGTTCCTTTTTTTAATAATACGATCACATCGTCCTCATCTATATTTTATATTTTTTGAAAACGTATTCAAGATGATTTCAAAATATTAGATAAGCTGATGCAACTTTTTTTCTCATATAAACAGTTCGTTAAGAAACCTTTCTGTTCTTATAGGAATTGGCATGAGATCAATAGATTCTTATATTTTTCATATAAGCTTGAATTTTTGTATTTATAAATATAAATATTTATATTTCATATATATATATATATATATAAATATATGGATATAGATATATATATGAAGAAAAAATATACGGAAAAAAAACAAACAAAAATCCTAATATGCAATTATGCTGTTTTAATGTTAATATAATGTCAACGTTGGATGTTTCGGTCTAATAGACCATCTTCAGGACATATTCATAAAACATAATTAACATTAGACTATATTCAATTTAACATGAAAAAGACAATTGCATATTAGGATTTTTGTTTGTTTTTCCGTATATTTTTCTTCATATATATATATATATATATAAGGTGTATGTATATCTATAAGGTATATATATATAATGTAATATGTATATATATATATAAGGAGATATATATATATATATATATATATATATATATATAGTTATTTATTTATGTTTTTAAATAAATAATTATATATATATATTTATATATATATATATATATGAAAACCATATTCAAGGAAAAGAACTGGTTAGGTAAATAATCCAAAGTTCCTTAGTATATTAGTTAATATTTTTTTTAAATAATTTATTTATATTTTAAATAAATAAATAATTATAAATATATATATATATATATATATATATATATATATATATATAAATATTTATTTAAAAATATAAATAAATAATTGTAATTTTTTACTAATATTTTGTATCGAGTACTGTTTTTTAAAATAATAAGAAAAATACTAAAGAACTTTGGATTATTTACTAAATGAAGTTCTTTTAATATTTTCAGATATTTTTTACACACACATTTATATTTGGGCTATATATATATGTATGTATATATATATATATATATATATATATATATATATATTGTTGTATAATTTAGGGTACATATATATATTGTACATCTATACAGACTATTGGAGAAATGAGCAGTAAACCAAGAATCCAGTCTGCCCGGAGGTAACAATAAGGCTGTTTGGACAAATCTGACAAATTTTGCTTTCTTTTATCCTTAACAACAATCTTAAGGGTCCGATTTGCAACAGATCAGTTCCTTTTTGTAGAATAATATACAATGTTTGTGTTGAGTGGTTTAGACCAGTAATGGAAAAGAAAAATAAAAAAGGAAAAATGCAACCAAATCGATTTACAAATCCAGAAAGGAAAGTTACAATCAGAACAAAGATTACTGAATCGCCAAACAAGAAGTTTAAAGAAGCTTTATTCATGAGAGGGCAGGCCTTCAAAAACTTATGAATGATATCAGAAGGAAGATTCTAGTGATATCCAGATTTGAAAATCAAAGGAAGCATCAGAGGAAAAAAAGGTCATTCTATAGATCTTTTTTTTTTTCATTTCAAATCCGCATGCATTTGCTAAAAAATTTTGTCAAAGCAAAGAGAGAATAACTTGATATCCCACAGGAGGAGTTGGAGAATCACTTGAAGATGATGTATTCAAATAATATAAACAGATAAATACTAATCCCTCTTATAAAAGATTTAACCATTTTCAAAATCCGTACAGTTATGTTTGATGATTTTGGATAAAATTAAGTCAAGTCCGAGATTTTGTCCGAAAGGCATGCACTGGTAGCGCCACTGGAATGAATGGGATAAACTATATAAAAACTTCCCATGCATTCTCAGGAAACTCACTATCCTCCTTCAATTGGTTTGGAAGCAGAATATTGTACCACAAGAATGGTGTTTGGCTGATGGTATTTGGATACCTAAAGAGATGGATTCAAAAGGCATTTCCAATTTTCACCCCATATCCCTCTCCTTAATGTAGAAGGAAAAATATTTTTTGGTGTCCTCTCCATTTATTATGACAGATTTTCTTATAAATAAAATGATTACATAAACACATCTGTCCAGAAGGCTGGAATACCTGGCTTCCCTGGTTGCCTGGAGTATGCACAAATGATATGGAACTCCATACTATCAGCCAAAAGAAATAAAACAGAACTCCATGTATTATGGCTTGATCTTGGACGTTTAATAATGGGTTTCCCACATCAATTAATAAGAATGGCTTAACTTTTCATTTTCCCTGGCAAGATTAGGGAAATCATAATGAATTCAACTCAGCTTTCATGAAATTCACCGATAAAGATTGCACTACTAAGTTTCAACCACTTGAGATCAATAATCATGATGGGCTGTGTGATAATTTTTTTTCGCTTTGACCATGTCATTGATTTTACGAGGTGCATCAACCATAGCGAAAGGAGTGATGACTAAAGAACAACTGGTCCTTTCCTCCTTCTAGGGCTTTTATGGATGATATCACAATTCTCGTCCCTTCTAAAATTGTTGCCGATGACCTGTTACAAAAATATCACGATCTTTTCATATGGGCGAGATTGAAGGCAAAGCCCAAGAAAAGTCGAAGCCTGTCATTAGTCAGGGGGTCTGTTAAGAAAATCCACTTCAAAATTGGTGGTGACACAATACCAACAGTAAAGGAAATGCCAGTAAAGAGCTTCAGACGTTTGTATACAATCCCACTGACTGATCGACATTGGGGTACAGAGGTTCAGAAATCAGCTTTAAAGAGACTAATTTCGATCGATAGAACCTATCTGCCCGGCAAAATGAAGGCGTGGTGCTATCAACATGGTCTATTACCCTGCTTTTTGTGGCCTCTGCAAATGTATGAAATTGCATTATCTCGTATAGAGCGCATTGAGCAAGTGATCAATAAGTACTTGCGTAAGTGGCTTGGAGTTCCTCCTTGTTTTTCGAAAGTGAGGCTATATACCAACTCCGGACATTTGCAGCTCCCTATACATTCATTGGTGGAGTAATTCCAGGTTGGGAAGGTACGCCTTCATATGATGAGGAGGGATCTCAGCTGATGATTGCATACGGAGGGTGCATCCAGACATTGAATCAAAGTGGTCAGCTGCAGAGGCCACACAAGTTTATTAAACCAGTCTGCGAGTCAGAGATATCATGGGCGTTATTCAGAATAATCGGGCTGGATTGGATAACACGATACACAAATCCTTCTCCAAGGAGAAGGGAAAAAGGCGTATGGTAATTGAAAAAATCAAAATGTTCGAAGAGGAGCATAGAACAGCCACTGCTGTTACTCAAGCTAAACAATGTAAGTGGACAACCTGGAATGATATCGAACCCATTAAACTTTCGTGGAATTCATTAATTGTGATGGAGCCATTGGCGATATCTTTTCTTCTTCGATCTACATCTGATATTCTCCCAAATGAAACAAACCTGAAAATGTGGAGATACTCAGATACAGATCTCTGTTTTTTGTGTCAAAATGACTGAGGTACCTTGCGTCATGTGCTTTCTGCTTGTCCACAATCACTCCAGATGTACACGTAGCGACACAACAAGGTATTAGAGGTGATAAGGGATCTAATAAGAACACAATGTGAGACAGCACATCAACAGTTTGTGGCAACCAAGGAAACTAAGATTGAATTCCATAAGAAAGGGGAATGCCCTACAAAGAAAAAACAAACAGCCCCCAATATAAAGCTGCTGAGTGGTGCCAGTGATTGGAAGGTTTCAGTGGATCTAATGACATCCTTAAAATTTCCAATACACATCGCACAGACAGACAAGCGTCCTGACATTGTGTTGTGGTCTGACTCAAAAAAAACTGTCTTCCTAATAGAGTTAACAGTCCCTTGGGAAGAGAACAAGGTGGATGCGCACAAACTAAAGAAAAACCGGTATGAGTCACTGCATGCCGAATGTATGGAAAATGGTTGGATGTGTAATGGGATGCCTATTGAGATTGGGTGTCGTGGGTTTCTGGGACATTCGGTCATTTCCTTCCTTTCAAAAATAGGCATCACTGGCCGTTGGTTGAAAAGCGTTTCGCATCGCATTCAAAAAACTGTTCAACACGCATCAAGTTGGATTTGGTTGAGATCAAAACAAGCAAATAAAATGCGCGCAACAACATCAATGCGCAAGTGAGATATTTGCGTGGTCGTCTAAATATTTACGAGCGCGTCAATAACGGCAAAACCATTCACTTTTCATTACAGATAGAATTTACGATTAATTAGCTTATCTTCATACCCTGCCTGGTTACAAACGCTGCTGGTGGCGCCAGGGGTGGCGGTCCCGCCATAGCCACTGAAACCGTGATATCACCCCTGGTTGGCAGCTGATGAAGACAGAGTATCGCATGTGTTAACACACTGACCTCAGTATGTCATAAAGTGTGAATCTGAAACAATCCCACCAGTTTCTGTCAACAGGGAGTAAGCCAAACATTCAATTCTGACATATTTCATTCAACAAATTACTTGTAATAATAATATTAAAACATATTTATATCTAGAGTATCTTAGATTTATTTATTAATATTTAGGAGGATATGAATGTACTTTAAACTAAGAGAAAGTTAGATTGGGGTTAATTCCCTGTATTTCATTCAACAAATTCTGTAAATAATATTTAAAAAGTGTCTGGTTCAGAACATTTTTAAAAAGTTTTTCGAAATTAGTGAAAAAGTCTTTAAAAATTAAATGTAACTTAGTATAAGGTTTAAGTCAACAACCTAAGAGATTTGAATTGAATGGTTATAAATTGCATTCAGAGAAACATATTTAGATAAGTTGAATTCCTAGAGTCTTGAACTTTTATGTTCTAGTTATATTTATTAAAATTTAGCAGGATATGAATGTATTTTAACCTTAGGTAAAGTTAGATCAGGGTTAATACTGTAGTGTATTAAGTTTATGAGTTTACTTAAAGACATATACCAAATTAATTTAAAGGAGACGTATTTAACCCGACTACAACATAGCATCCAACTTGGTCTAAAATGCATATCTATGCACATTTATATTTATTTTTCTTCACCAATAATACATACAAGATAATAACAGATCCATAATGTGTGTGGTTAACAATAAGTTCAGTTAGTACCATATATTCACATATTCCCATATATTACATAAATGTAGTATATATATTGGATGCATATATATATATATATATATTATATGCATATATATGGTATGTATATATAAAGATTTATATGTATATATATATATCATGTATATACATATATATCATATATATATATATATATGTATATTTATTTTATATATATACTATATATATATATATATATATATATATATATATATATATATATATATATATATATATTGATTTATAGATTCCAACATGACACCCAGTCTCAGCCAAACCTCCATCTTATCAAAGAAAAAATACAACTTCAACAAAGAAAGAGAAGATCACTCAAATACTTCACACACATCTATAGACAAGAGGATATAACTCAATATATATATTCAGATTAATATTGTTGGTGTATCTTATAAAACTAGAATTCCTAAAAAAAACAAAACAACAAAATAATTAATACAAATTTCATTGCAACAAGTCTCTTTTGCTTTCAGAAGAGGCTCCCATCTTTGTCAGACAATCTGCAACCTTTTCTATATTTTGATCCATTCAGTTAGAATTTTCTTCACCATCATTTCTTTCAATCTGGCCAATCAACTCTCAGACGCCAGTCACTATCCTAAATTTGATGAATTTAAAGTTCTACCAGAGATGCATTGTCTGTTTTTACAAAGAACTTCATAATCTAGGTAGTCTATATATATCCTGAAGCATGGCATATATCAATATATTAGCATATATTCAAATAAGAGTTTTGGATTTAATGGACTTTTTTGTTACACAAAATATAAATATTTTTTGATGACCATAAACATATATATAATCGCCATTCTGTTCATCTTGCCACAAACAAAGATGATAAAATATTTTGTATTGCATTTCCATCCTCCAAGCTAGCATCAATGGCATATGAATATATTAACAAAATTCAGATCCGAAGGTTTATTCCAAGCTTTTTCTATATATTTTTATTGTCCTTGATTTTAACTTTTTGTTATGATTGTTTGCCTCGCACAAATTCATTCATAAAGGAGATTTTCCAATATTACTCATTCTACACACATCAAACAATACATCTGGTCGAGTCTGGGTGGATACCCACATGTTTTAAAGGCCTTTCAATCAAAATTAGCTAAATCTTCTCATCTTGATCAATTTTCATTTTCCTAAAAATGATCTTTAAATTCTTTATGTCTATTGGGGATATAACAAAATTTTATAGATTTTGATTCTTTATAATCCCATTTTTTGTTTGCTTAACATTTAATCCCAAAAACAGCTAAAATGTTCCACTTTTTGCTTTCCAATTGTAAATATCTTTTTCTAATTCTGTTTTTTATATTTTTTAGATTTGAAATAGATCATTTTCAGAAGAATATGAAATCATATATATGTATTGCCAGAATGCCTATCAAAAATTTGGCATTGTAAAAAAAAAACAGTGCATTGTCGTATGCAAAAAACCATTTTTTCAAACGATTATATAATATGATTAATTCATTGTACCATGAAAATATCATCTTTTTAAATATAAATGCATAATTTCAGCTTCCACACCTGTGATTCTTTATACACATCAGAAGGTGGTCTTAGGAATATCTTTTCCAATATTACTATTAACAGCGTAATGCTAGGTAAAATCAAGAGTCTCCAATTTTAAACCACATCATTATCATCAAATAGTTTTATAATTCAAATTGTAGATTCTAATTCATTGCATGTTGAAGCATTGTTTTTTCGAAAAATAGAATCAAATGCAACAAGACGAATATTCAAAATCTTTTTTCATTCATAAAATTCTTCTGTTATCACCCATCTTGTTGATATATCATTTTGCCCCATGTCAGGCACACATTCATATGCTTCATGAACTTTCATATTTTCCAATTCCTTTTCTTGCATCAATCATTTTGTCCTTATTTGTTCAGAAGTAAAAAATCTGAATATTCCTGATTATTTTATTCCTCTGTTACATGAGAAAGTTTTTGATCAATTGACAAAATAGGATTTTCATTCTCTGAATTTGGTTTATTTTATTTAATCTATATTTTCCCATTGACTTTGGTTGTGTGATCATAACTATTCATTTCTTTCACTCATCAGGTTTTCAATTTATATTCTACAACTTAATTTCTACTTGATTTTATACTGTTATCTTTCAGCTTTCTATTTTAATTAGAATTGTTATTAATATTGCCTTCATCTTTTTCCTCCAACTAAATCATTCATCTCATTTGAAGAATTTGTTTTTTCTTCATTCCTTGGACTTTAAAATACTTTGTCTACCTTCATCAAGTGACATGGATGCATCCTGAAAATGCATTCTGTGTCTGATTTAATCATTGACCTTTTCCCCAGAACTTTAGCATAAAAACCACGCCCATCCATTGTAGTTTTGTCTTCTAATAGTAGACACGTTCACCTGTCACAAATCTTTCATCCACATAAGTCCTTACATTATATCTCAAAATCTCTAAAATCCTTTCACTTGATTCGAAAAATGAATATTTATCCTTGCTGCATGTAGGGCATTTATTGTTTTATTCTAAATATCACTGGTTGTTTGCATATATTTTATTTTAACCGATCATTATAAACATGATATTTCATCTTAATATTTGACCCAAATACAAGTAGTTTTGGACTATATGTGAATGATTTTGAAGTGCATTTATATCACTTTTTTAATAACAATTCTTATATATTTCTGGCTACATTTTTCATCATCTAATGTTTTTTAAATTGCTTTTAAAAGAATTATTAGTTTATGATGTTCCATAAACCATTGGTCTAAATGGACTTTCTGCAGCTGTCAGTGCATGTTTCAAAATTCAATTTTTCGTTCATCTGTCAGTAGCCCTATTATTAAACTCTCTTAATTAATTATTAAACTCTATTAATTTTTCTTTAGATGCATGAGCAAACCTGTCTATGTAATTTCTTTTTTCCTCCTTTTTTTTCCACTCCAGAACATCCTTTTAAAGTCTCACAATGTAAGACTATGTTTGGTAGAATTTTAAACTCCAAAAAAACGATTAGTTATCCAAGACTATAATCTAAATTAAAGTTGTTGTTTGACAATTTAATGTCTGCCAAAAATGTGACAGCTGTCGTTTTTAAATTTTAATAGTATTCCTATTCGTTTTCATTTGAATTTATGACTTAATAACATTTATATCATTTTGACGATATCAGCCTCAATATAACCTCTGATACCATAATTATATATATCAATTATTACAGATTTTTTAACTGTTTTTTATAGCTCTTACCTCCAATTCCATCTCCAAAACAAAATATTCTTTTATTTCTAACAGTTTCCACCAACTTCTTATTTTCGGTCATTTAATGTATCAAATACATTAAATCAAATTTCTCCAGTAACAGTTCGTGAACAAGCAAAATCCAACACTGCCATACCCAATGTCTCTTCACAAGATTGGACATTTTTACATTGAATAAGAGTCATTTATCAATGTTTAATAACATAATCAACATTAAACAAAATAACGTTCAGCTGATCTATATCCACCATGATGTTGATATTATTTCTAGAATTGAAAAGGTATACAATCTCAGGCAAAATGCTTTTAAATTAATTTTAAAACAATGCATTATCTTACCTTGTCTGTCCTTAGGATTTACTTTTATATATCTTGTCCTTGCCTTTGTTCCTTAATACTTCTGTATCTATTGAAATTTACATTTTTCTAAATCTTCTTTGAAAGTAGGGATATTTTAATATTCTGTTGATAAAAAATATCAGAAAATACTTTCTTCAGTGTATCTTTCATTGTTGCATATGTTAAGCAGAGAAAATATATTCTTTCTAATTTTTATTTTCCTCTGATACATTTATTAAAAATTCAGAACAAAAATGGCCTGCACTCCTTCTGGTTTGAGAGTAATTTCAAATTTCTTTAATTTTTATACAGTAAATTCATATCAAACTTTCATTCATTTAAATTAACTCTTCCTGCCAAATTGAGGAATTATTTCCATTATAAATGTCGAATTTTCATCCAGCAATTTTAAAATTTTATAATCCAATGTGTCAATAATTATATTTATGATCTATTTGAAAATCGATATACATTATTACCAAGTGGTCAAAAAATATTCTCTTATATTTTGTGGTAATGAGAAAAAAAAAAAAGCAAAAGTTTCTCCTTAGGTAAGTCTGTTTTATAGACCATATTCATTGTATCTTGCATTCCATTCAGCATATGCCTATTCATTTTTAAGGAAACAGGTGGGTGTTTCTTTGAAGGAAGCCATTCTCCTTTTAAAATGTGTTTCAGCATTTGCAATGAACAAGACAGCTTCTTATCACACGGTTTACTACGCTCTGCTACCATTGATTATTTACTCCTTCCAAGACATCCAGTCTCATATAAACTGCCATTTGTCAAAGGAAACTTGAACAACAACAAAGATGAGATCACTCCAAACAGACTTTTTTATATCTATAGACAAGAGGAAACAACTCAAGTCTTAACTCAGATTAAAATGATATATATATATATATATATATATATATATATATATATGTTTATATAAATGTATATATATATCATATATATATATATATTTTGATATATATATATATATATAGATATATATATAAATGTATATATATGATAATATATGTATATATTATATATATATATATATATATATACATATATATATATATTTTCCCATTTCTATATTGTATTTATTGTATATATATATATCCATGCTATATATATATATATATATATATATATATATATATATAAATTATATATAAATATATATTTTAAATATATATCAACATTTAATAAGTTCTGTCCAAATTTTAACTTTTTGTTAAAATGAACGAAATTTAAAGAGTATTTTATAATGTCTAATGGAGCTGAACATTATTTTTATGTTTAGATGCATTTAAACTGATCAAATTTTATTTCAGAGAACAATAAAATTAAATTTTGTTTGATTAAAACCCTGCTAACATGGAAGTACCCAAGAATCATTTGAGGCACATAATGCTTTATGAGTTCAAGAAAGGAAACTCAGCAGCCGAAGCGGCTAGAAACATTCACTCAGTTTATGGAGAGGAATGTGTGAATGAAAGAACTTGCAGAAGATGGTTTGCAAAATTCAGAGGTGGAGATTTCACCCTTGAAGATGAAGATCGAACCGGACGTCCAGTTGAGTTTGATGAAAAGCTTCTTGAAGCAGCCCTTGAAGAAAATCCTGCTTTATCAGTTGAGGAATTGGCAGTGGTTCTCAGTTCAAACCATACAACTGTTCATCGTCATCTTCAACAACTTGGAAAAGTTCCTAAACTTGGAAAATGGGTGCCTCATGAATTGTCTGAAAACAACCTCAAATCCCGAGTTGACATCTGCTCTTCTCTCCATTCTCGCCAACTTGTTTCACCTTTTTTGGATAGACTTGTGACTGGCGACGAAAAATGGATCTTTTATCGAAATGTTAAGCGTCGTAGACAGTGGCTTGGTAAAGGGAAGGACCCCAGCCACAGCCGAGAAGGGAACTTCATGGGCAAAAGGTTCTTCTTTCAATCTGGTGGGATCGCCAAGGAATAATCCACTTTGAATTCTTACCACCTAATGCAACAATTAATGCTCAAATATACTGTCAGCAATTAGAGCGTTTGAACCAAGCTTTGAGGAAAAAAAAGACCTGCTCTAGTGAATCGAAAAGAGGTGATGTTTCATCAGGACAATGCGCGACCCCACACAGCAAGAATCACGTCACAAAAGATCGAAGAACTTGGTTGGGAGAAAATTCCTCATCCACCTTATTCTCCCGATCTTGCTCCTTCAGACTACCATTTGTTTCGTAGCTTACAGAATCATTTGGAAGAAACAGCTTTTTGTAACACAGGAAGAGGTTAAAACTGACATTTGTGAGTTCTTCGAATCAAAGCCAAAAGAATTTTACAGTAATGGAATTAGTAAGCTTGTTAATAGATGGAAGGAAGTCATAGATAATCAGGAAAATACATTGTTGATTGAATCTGTAATTAAATGTAACATTTGGTCACTTGTTTTCTTTATTCAAAATTCGGACAGAACTTATGGGATGACCTGATATATATATATATATACATATATATATATAAATTTATATATATATATTAGGGATATATAAATGTTTGTATATATATGTATATTATATCTTTAAATTTATTTTATAAAAAAATTGTTAAATTTATGAATCTTAATATAATAAAATCCTATTCTTTTTGTATATATATATATTAATATATATATGATATATATATAAATATATATATGTAAAAAATATATATATATATATATATATATATATATATATATATGTATTGCTTTATATATATATATATTTATATTTATTATATATATGATTTATAATATATTATATATATGCAGTATATATATGAATATATATATATATATATATTTGACATCATATATATATTATATATATATATATATATTTATATATAAAATATTATATATATATATATATATATATTGTTTATATATATATATAAATATATTTGATATATCCGATATTATTTGAAATATACTTAACAATTAATTTATTTTATTAACAAATAACAATTTATTTTTATTCAAAATGTGAAAAATTTCCATTAAACATTAAAATTAATCATATATAATGCCTCAAAAAAAAATGATTCTATTACATTTTTCATTCATCAGTTTCCATTGACCATTCTTATCCAATGTCAATTTTATACACCATAGATTTCTTTATTTTTCGGTCTCATTTTAAATTTATAATATTGACATTTAACAAATATATTGATTTAAATAATATTTATATATAAAAATCTTTATGAATGATTTTATGAAATGTTAAAAAACCCAAAACAAACTAAATATGGAAATAAATCAAAAAAAAATTTTGATGTTTGAAATTAAATTGGAGCATCTGCCATTTTGAAAAAAGAGAAATGTTTGTATTCTTAAATAAAAAATCCAAAATATATCCAATTAAAACTATTTTAAAGGAGAAAAAATATATATATATATTTATGGAAAACAAATTAATTCGTTGCCACCTAAATTGAGAAGAAAATAACATAATTTTTCAAACTGGGGATTCTCTTGAGTGCTTTTTTTTGGTGTTTTATATTTAATTTCAATTTAAAAGGAACAAAATAATTTTCACATTTATATTTACCTTTCATTAAAATTGTTAAAAATAACTAGGGATTTTAAACTGAAAGGAAAACCAAAGGTCAATTCTCGCTATCTAGGTTGAACTATTCAAAATGTCCGTCAAAACGTCTCCAGATGTGAAATTTTCCCTTAATCTTCTCTTAACCTTTATTTAAATATCAATGAATAAATAATAATATTTTTATCTGCAATATAATTTCCATGATGGAATTAATATTATTTATTTAATGATAAAAAAATAGTTGTATAATTTCAATATATTTTTTTTTTTTTTACCATGATTTTACCAGCCAGCAGTGTTAAATTAATGTTTGGTTTTTAAAAAAAAATTATTTCGTACATTACCAAATCAATTAAAAAATTAGTCTTGAATAAATTTAATTAATAATTATAAGGTCTTTTTTTTTAAATATATATTATGTAAATAAAAATATAAATGTAGGATAACTTAAAAATATATTATAAAAATATAATAAGTAATAATAGAATATATTAAATAAATAAAATTTTTTTGAAAAATCCTTTGTAATATCTGAACATATTTCAAAATAAACCATTCCAATTGAACACCCTCTTTGCTTAAATTCAATGAACCCATTATCCTCTTGGCCTTATAAAGTATGTTGAAGAAAATTTATATTATATGAACATGAAAGTTTTCCTAAAAAAAATGGTGGCGCTCAAGATCATACAGATAACGCCTTCAATTTACATGAAAATATCATCAATTTTTGAATATATTGAAAAGCCATTGAAAAAATCTTTTGACATGCAAAAATTTCCTTTTATGTAAACAGAAAAATCATTATTTTAAAAAATTTTCAACAATAAAAATTACGTATGCAATTTTTCAAAAAAAAAACCTTAATCAAAAATATTAAAACCTGCATAAAAAAAAAAATCATATATATTATAAAATTCTATTATATAAAAATCATGATTTTATTCTTGAACAATAAAGAATTTCAAAATATAATTAAAAAAAAAAATTTAATATTTTTATAAATATTAAATTTAACTATCAATATATGGTTTAATTAATTTTCTTTCAAATCTTGATTATATAAATTTTTTATTAAACTTCAATTAATGATATTTCCAGAATTTCTTTTATATTAACAATTCAGAGAAATTTTTTTTGAAATTTAAAAATTTTTTTTTTTTTGCATTATTTTTTTTTAAAAAAAAAATTATTTTGTTAAGTTATGGGCCTAAAGAAATGAAAATTCTATTCAATATCAATGAAATTCCTTCAACATTCTTTCATCAATATTTTTTCTTGGTCTAAATTTTTCATCTTGAATTACCAGTTTAATGCAAATCAGAGCATAGATTATCAAAGTTCAGTATAAATATAAAAAAAATTATAACATTCATAATTTAAATTCCAAACAAATATTTCTAAAATCCCTATTTCCCTTAAAAAAAATTATTCTTCTTCAAATTTTCTTCATTTTCCCTGTCAGCTTTAAAATGTTCAAAAAAGAAATTCTGGAAAAAAAATCAAATAGCTTTCTGTTTTTTTTCCTGAAAAAATCCCAAATGAAATGGGCTTTTTTGAAATTTTTCCTCTTAAAATTAAAGAAGTTCTAATTTTTAATTTTCTTTTTTTTTTTTGACCTGGAAAATTTCATGAATGGGTTTTACATCTTTTTGATTTTTTATTTTTTAGTTTTTGCACCCATGATCACAAATTTAATATATTATGGAAATATTTTGGCAATGTATAATATCGGAACATAAGAATGAAAAAATAAAAAATTGAAAATAAAGACTAAAAGTTGCATTTAAATTTTTTAATTTGTTTTAAAAGAAAAAATTTTTAAAATTATTTGATTTGTTTTAGATTTCTATCTAAAGAAACAAGTTATTTTCAAACTATGGTTTGACCTAATTTTTCAAAATTAAAATAATACCATTGCCTGAAATTTAAAAATTTTAATATATATAAAATTTTTATTTTTATTGTTCATTTTTTACTTTGTTTTTTTAAAAGTTTTGTAGACACAACATGAATGGTTTTTTACCAAAAAGTCATTTTCCTATTAAATGTTGTAATATTTGTTTTTAAAAAAAAAAATTGACGATTTTCCAAAATAAATTCAGTGATCAAATATTTGCTTCAAATAAAATATAAATTTTTTTACCTTTTTTGAAATAAATGTCATCAATTTTATTCTCTGATATACATTTATATCCAGGTAAAAATAAATCATTTTTCAATTTAGTATAAAAGTCCATATCCACAACTCTTCCCTAAATATTTTTTGTTTAAATATATTTCCTCAAATACCAAACTCAATAAATTTAAATAATCATTAAAATTTATTTTTCAAATTTCATCCTTGTTTTTAAAAAAAAAACTTTAATAAAATTTTATTGGCATTCCAAAATGCCATTTGGGCTAGATGGTTTTTTTATTTTAAGAATATTGAAAAAAAATTTGTTTTATATAAATTCAAAATTAAAAATCATTCAGATGGTAGTTTTGTCATGGCTACAATTTAAAATTTTTTTAACATCATATTTAAAATTTATTTCTTGCATCCAGGGTACAGAAAACCATGAAATCAAATCAAATTCCAAAAATTTTGTCGTTTCGATGGATTTAAATTGAATAGAGACAAATTTATTTACCATAAAACATGATTTTTTCATGAAAAAACATTTTATAAAAAAAAAAAATTGGATCATGGTGATTCAATTCAATTATCTGAATGACAAGAGGAATCATTTTTTTTATTATCAATCTTAAATATATATATTTGTCAGGCCATGCATATTCAGGAATAACTATTCTTGATAGACATCTTTTATATATATAAAAGATTTTAAAAAATAAAACAAAACCTATAATAGTGAAACTATAAATTTATCATTTACCAATCATATCTCCTATTTGCAAAACATTTCAGCAATGCCTTTTAGTTTTGAACAAGTGACCATCTGGGGGACAATCCTTTTAATATCCATTTATTTATTTTTTTTTATGAAGAAAAAATACAAAAAGGGATGGAACTAATTCTGGGACCCCTCACCATGGTCAATTTATGCTAAATTTTTTGAAAAAGCTTGTTAAATATCCTAATTTTTGATCCTGATGTTTGGGAAAACATCTCAAAGCATAATTTTGTTTTTATTTCAAAAAATTGAATGTCTTTAAATAAATTTAATTTATTTTATTTTCCTGTGGCTTTGAAAATTTGGCCTTCTGATTTTATAATCTTCAATGATAAATTTGAATAAAGGCTCAAAAAAGTAAAATTCTGAATAATAAGACAGTTGGCATTTTCTGGTTCCTTGTCTTATCCCCCCCTGCAAATAGAAACACAAAAATGATATATATATTTATATTATTTTTATTTTTATAATCTATATATATATAGAAGTATGTATATGTATTTGCGGTGAGTGTTGTCGAACTCAGATGGGAGTTGGAAGAGAAAATTATATAAAAAACTTTATTGATTTAATTTTAAAAGAAGATTTATGTTTATAAAAATATACTATCATTTTTTTGTATAGAAAGTAAAGCTGGAATGGTAGGGACCTATTAATATATATTATTTTTATATATTATCAATTATATTAAATACATATGGAACATATATATATATGGATATATATATATATATATA
>CAHIKZ030001426.1:505000-532500 GCA_903632075.3 Acanthosepion pharaonis | reverse complement strand
AAAAATAATTGAATTTTTTTTTGTTTTAAAAAAAATTTTTTGTTTAAAAAAAAATTTAATCTATATTTAGGAAAAAAAATGGCATCAAAATATTTTAAAAAAATTTTGAAAGTTTTTTTCATAATTCATTATTATTTAAAAAATATAACACTTTATTAAAATATCTAAATGATATGTTTATATAAATTTATATAAATATTTATATATATAATATATATATATATATTATCTAAATAAAATTCATTTAAAAATTATCATTTGAAATTTTTTTTAAATTTTCATTTATAATTCATTATTTTGGCATATTTTTTTATAAAAATTAATTTTAAATTATGAAATATATTTTTAATTTTTTATATTTTATCCCAAATTTTTGGATAAAATAGTTATATAACATATTATTTTTTATATTTTTATTTAAATTATTTTTTTTTTTTTTGATAAATTTTATACATCGGAAATTTTCCTGAATTTTTTATATATGAATTTAAAAATATATATATATATTTAAATCATTATTTATATTATAAAGTAATATATATTGATATTCAATAACATAAGATATATATAAAAATTAAACTATGTTTTTAAAAATTTAAATTTTATTCTAACTATATATTGAAATTTAATAAAATGGTATTTATATTTTTAATAATAAAAAAAAATAATTTTTTATATTTTTTATATGATATTTATTTATTTATTATAATATTAAAATATAAATTTGTATCTTTTTTATTTTTTATAAAAATAATATTTAGATTGATTTTTTTCAAAATTATTTTAATTTTTATATTTATATATTCATTTAAAATCTTATAGGAAGAAAATATTTTTTTATGTGTATTTTGTATTCTGAATAAAATTTATTTTTGAAAAAATTGAGAATATTATATCCATAAAATAGAAAATTTTATTTTGATAATGACATTTAAATTAGGAAAAAATTTTAAATTACCGGATTATGATTAATTTAAAAAAAAACTTTGAAACTTAAATATCATTTTGAAAATTATATGTAAGAATCTTGATAGATTTTAAATTTTTTCTGAATATTTTTTTATTAAAACTTTAAAAAAATAACTATTTAAATTTTTTGAAAATTTTTTTTTTTAAAATAAAAATTGTTTTTAAATTGATTTCTATGTTATTATTATCCGAAGCAATAATTAAAACTTAAATTTAAATGAAAAGATATATTATATATTTATATTATTTATTATTTCCTTAAAATTTATATATTTCATTCTTTAAATTTTAATTTCCGATTTCTATTTAACTGAATGTTTTTTTTTTTTATAAACTAAAATTAAAAAAATCAAATTTTTTATGTTTTCGAATTTAAAAAATTAAAATTTAAACTGTTTTATAAGTTTTATTAAATGTTTTTTTTTTTCATTTAATATTTCTATTCAAGTTTGATATTTTGAATTTTAAAATTTAATTGATGATAATATTAATTTTTAAAAAAAAAAGCAAAGAAAAATTAAAAATTAAAATATAAATAAATATATATAATCCTCAATATAAAATAAAGGATATATATAATTTTTATTTTTTTATATTGTTGTTCGTTTATCCATTCTACATAATTATATAAAAAACAAAAAATATTGAATTAAAAAAATTATTTTAATCATCTTTTCAAACAAACAATATTTATTTATTAAAACAAATTTTTTTAAATTTTTATTATATTTTAGCAAAATTTTTTTATTTAAAACATTCTTTATATTAAACATGAAATTTAAATAAAAAAAATTTTTAAACATCAATATTTAATTTTATTCCTATTTATTTGATTTTCAAATATTAAATTTTTCATATAAATTCAATAAAAAATACTTTTAATTTTAAATATTATTCTGTTTTTTAATTTTTTTATTTCATTGTTATGCAGAGAACGCAGTAGAAAACAATCTTTTTAGAATATTTTTTGAAAAATTTTTAAATTCATGATTATTTATGATTTTTTTTTTAGAAATTTTTTTATAAATCTGTAATTGAAAAATATAACAATATTGCATTTTTTGTATTTATAAAAAAAAATTATTTAAATTTATCTAAAATATATATTGGCTTAAATTATTATTTAAATATATGTGATTATATTTAATATAAATATTAAAAACATTTTTTTGTGTTTCCCATTTGTGCAAGGGGATTTTATGAGACATATAAAAAAAAAAGTTATAATAAAGAAATTTTATTGAATTTAGAAGGATTTAAAAAAGGTTGTCAAAAAATGTCAAAATTTTTTTTTATATGAATATTTGAAAATTATAATTTTTCATATATAAAACAAGAAATAATTCAATTATATTTAAAAATTTAATTATTTTCTGAATTTTTTTTTCTTATTTTATTTTTTATAGAAAAATATTAACGTTTTTAGTGTTTTTTTTTGTGGAAATAGGAAATATTTTTTTATTTATGATTTTTATTTTCTGAAAAGTTCCCTGAAATAAACATTAAATTTTTTGAGAATTTTAATGAGAAAAGGAAAAAAATGAAAAATTTTCAAAACCTAAAAAAGATTCAGATTTTTGTTTTCTGTAAATAAATAATATATAATATTCATCAATGCCTAGAAAAAAATTTAAAATGTTATATTAATTTATAAAAATGCAAAACGAATTAAAATGTTTTTGTTATTTAAAATGTATAAATATTCATAAAAAATGAATTTTTTTTATAAAATTTAAATATATAATTGTTTAAAAAAAATAGATTGAAAATATTTTCATATATATATTAGAATAAAAAGAACAAAATTTTGAAAAATATCAAATAACCCGTTAATGAATTTTATTTTTTTTTGAAATTTTTTTTCTTTTCTGGCGTTTTATTTACTGATTTTAAATTATTTTATTTTGGTTAATATTCATTTCCATTAAAGTATGATAGAATGGTTTAATTTTTACATTTTTTTTTCGAAATATTATTTTTTCTTAAACAAAATTGTTAAAATTCAAAAAAAAAATTTAATTGTAGATTTTTTCTGTTTTTTCAATTTAAAAATATTAAAAAACTGGCTTTTTTTTGCTTATTCAAAAACAATAAATTGAAAATCAACTTAAAATAATTTTTATATGTCAATATTTTCAAAAATTATAAAATTAATGCATGGATTTTATTTTAATGAAAATATCAAATTCAATTTAAAAAAATATTGTTTTTTTTAAATAATGATTTAAAATCCGTGAAAAAAACAATTAAAATATAAGGTGATCCCAACATTTGGTACGTTTGCAATGTGCCTGAAAATCATAACAATCCATTGACTGAAATCTTTTCAAACTTTAAAAAACAAAAAAAACTGTAAAAAAAAAAATGATGGTCTTCAATTTAACAAAGTCACATTAAAAAGGACTTTTTTTTTTTCTACTAGAACTTTTTCAAAAAAGATTGATCCTATTTTATTATGCACTTTCTATGACACATATATAAAATTTTTCTCAAAAAATTTAAAAATTAAAAAGTTTAATTTAAAAAATGAATATAATGCTTAATGTTAAATAAATAAATTTTTTTTTTATTGTTTGAATTTTTTTAAAATTCTTTATTTTTTTTAAAAAAATAAAATTAATAATCATAAAAAATTTTTTTTAATAAAACTTCCCGATTTCTACAATTATTTTAAAAAATTTTTAATTTATGTTAAAAAAATTTTTTTAGGAAAAAAAATTTTTTTAAAATATTAATTTTTTTAATTATTTTTTATTAATTCAAAATAATATAAAAAAAAAGCAAATTCTACTTTTATAATTGGATGTTTAAAGTTCACAAAATTGTTTAAAACTCTTTTTTTTTTTTTTAAAAAATGAAGTAAAATAGAAATTTACATAAAAAATCCTGAGTTTTGAATTAAAAATGGAAATTTTAAAATTTTATTTTGTCATTTTTTTCATTATCTATTTTTTTGATTCAATTAAAATTCAAAAAATTAAATTTTTAATATTAATTATAAACTGTCCCTTTTTTGAATTACTCTTAAAACATTATTAAAAAAAAAAATTTCTAAATGTTGTTTTATTTTAAAACTTTTTTTTCCACATTATTTTTTAATTTTCTAAAAATATTTATCTTAATTTTTAAAAAAATTTTACCTTTTTTACATAAATTCTTTTGCCTTTAATGATGTTTTTCATTAAAAAACCATTTTTTTTTCCTAAAAAGTTTTGAGAAGAGGTTTTTGTACTTTAAAAATTTTTAAAAAAAATTATTATTTAAAATTTCAAAAATTTTTTTAACATTCATTTAAATGAAACATCAAAAAAAAATATTTCCATTTAATAAAGTCCCTTTCATTTTTTTTAATTGCAATCATTTTTCATGTTAATCTTTTCTAATCCCAATAAAATTTCATCCTTTTTTTTAATAAAATTTTAAATCTTTATAATTAATATTATTTTTTTAAATTCAAAAAAATAATTTTATTTGTTGCTGAAATAATAAATTTAAAAAAACCAAAAAAAATTAACAAAATCAACAGTTAATATTTTTAAAAATTTAAACATTACTTTTTTTTTAAAAATCAAAATTTAAATTCTAATTTCTAAATATTTATTTATTATATTTTATTTTTTTTTTTGTCCATTTGAAATTTCAATTATTTTTTTTTAAAAAAAATCAAATATAATTTTCATATATTTTGTTCAAATTCTAATTGAAATATTTGATAAGACAGGAAGATTCAGATCATTTTTTTTTTTTATTTTTTGTATCTTATTTTTTTTTAAAGAAATTTTTTCAAATTTAAAGATCTAAATGTTTAAATTTTTTATTTAATTTTTAAAAAAATAAAAAATTTGTTTTTTTTGCTTCAAAATTTATGGTTCAAAGAAATTAAATTTTTTTTCATTCATATTCAGTTTTAATGTAATTTTAAAATGGAAAAAAAAATTTAAATCAAGGCAACAAATGCATAAAAGCTTTCTTTTTAAAAAATGAAGCTTAATACATTTTACTATTTTTTTTCAGAATTATGTATTTATATGAATTATATTAATTTATATAGTGTGCCATTCTGATTTATCATTCAAGATTTTTGAAATTTTTTCTGCCTAAAATCAAAATTTGTCTCATTCTTAAAAAATTATTTGTTATTTTTTAAAATGGACCAGTCATTTATCACCTTATTATAATTTTAAAATCTTTGTTTTTTGTGAAAAATGGGATTAAAAAAGAACAAAAAATATTAATTTAATTTTATTGCTTTTTCAATTTTATTCAATGTTATAAAATTCTATTTTAAATATATTTTTCAAAATATCAAAAAATTTCTTTTTTTTGTCATTTTCAAAACATTTTTTTTTTTTTATTAAATCATGCAAAAATATTAAATTTAAATTTATATTAATTTTCTTTTTTTTTAATCTGAATCTCTTTTTTTATATCAGATTTAAAATTTTTAAAACAAAGTTATATCCTGGAAATAAATAAATATTTCTAAATATAAAAAATTATTTTTCATTTTTACAAAATTTAAATGTTTTTTGTTATTCTCTGAAAATATTTTTTTCTCTATTTTATTTCTATAAATCACTTACAATTATATGTATTTTTTTTTTTAATAAATAATAAGCAATGAATTTTAAATTTATATCTATATGCACATTATATATAATTTATCTTTATGTTTCAAAATTTTGTATTTATGAATATTTATCTATATATTTATGTAATTTCTCATTATGTGCATGTAATATTTTTTAAACACACAAAATTTTGATTAAAATTTTTTTAAAAACTTAAATATTATTTTTAAAAATTTCATAATATTTTTTTTAAATTTTTTTTTTGTTTTATTTATACACATTTAAAAATTCATGTGTTTTTCAATGAATAAATTGAAATTGTGGATAAAAAATCCATGATTTGTTTCTGATTTAATTTAAAATACATATTACAAATTTTTAAAGTATTTCATTTTTTTTTTATTTAAATAATTTTTCTTTATTTTTTGATTTTTCTTTTACTATTAATTTTTTTTTTCAAAAATTGTCATTAATTTGAATTTTTTTATTTATAATATAATGATATATATTTGGTAAGAAAAATATAATTTATTTTTTTTTTTTGACATATAATTTTTTTAATTTTAAAAAATATTTTGAAAAGAACAAAAACGAAAAATTTCAAATATAATAATTTCACTTTTTAAAAAAGCTTTTTGATTTTTTATTATCAAATCAAAATTGATAATTGTTTAATAATAAAATTTTTTCACTATTTTCTTGAAATATTAAAAATCCATATTTTCTATATTTTAATCCATAAATTTTAAAAATTTATATCATAAATTTTTCAAAATCCATTTTTTAAAATTTTTTCTAATATTGTTTTGATCAAAATTTTTTAAAAATTTTCATAAAATTTAGTTTCATTTTTTTAAATTTTAAAAATTTTGAAATTGAATTTTATCAAAATTACAAATATGATATATTTAATATTAATTTTTTTTTTATCTGAAAGACATGTCATATATAAAACTCTTGCCTAATTATATCAACCAAAGATTCATTTAGAACAAATTAAAAAAAAATATTTTTATTTATATTTTCTTCAAATATATTAATCTAATAAAAATTTTTCATATTATATTCTTCTGTTTTTCTTTGTAGAATATTTTTAATTAATATTTTTTTGCTTGATTAAATTGAAATTTTTTAAAATCATTACCAGAAATAAATTTTTGAAGAAAAAATTTGGAGAAGCAATATATTTTTAAAAAAAATTTATTAAATATAAAATTTTTCAAAAATAATATTTATATTATTATACATTCTTGAGGAAAAAATATTAATATTTCTAGAAATTTGACAAAACCAAATTTTAAAATTTAAAAAAAATCAATTTTTTTAAATATTTATGATTGATATTGATATAACTGTTTCAAAAACAAACCAAACCAAACCCTCTCAAAACAAGTTTGTATACAGATTTTTCATAACCCCAAATAAAAGCATCAAAATTCTTTGAAGTTTGGAATTAATGGCAAAACTTCTAAAAAAAAATTTTTTAATTTTTTTTTTTTTCTTTTAACTTATTTTAAAATTTTTTCTATTTTATTGTTCATAGTTTAGATTTCAAAATATTATCAAAAAAAATTAAAAAATTTTTTCTTCAGTCTTATATGATAAATTTATCCTTTTTTGTTGTTTTAATTATTTGAAAAAACATTGCTTTTTTTAGTCTTTTAATTCCCCCTTATTTTTCAAAATTCAAATTTTGAAATGAAAATTATTTTTTTTGTTTTAAAACAAGTTTCCTAAAAATAATGAATTGAATCCATTGATTTAAATTTCAAATTTTAATATTTTTTCCATATATATAATATTTTATATATAAATATTTGGTTAAATATAAATAATTAAAAATAAACATTTTTTTATTTTATTGAATGAATCATAACAATTTTTTTTTATTTTAATTTTCATAAATTGAAAATAAATAATTTTGAATTATATGTTTATAAATTTTTAATTTTGAAAATCTGATTTTATTTCTATTCTTTCAAATTTAATATTAATTAAAAATAAATAAAATATTTTACAAAATAGAAAATATTTTTTTAACACTTTTTGAATGTGTTATCTAAAAATTTTAAAAAAATTTATAATGGGTATAATAATTTTAGTATTTTATTAATTGTTTTATATTATAAAAAATTGTTTTGGAAATTGTAAAATGAAATGTTTTTTTTTTTTATATATGGAATTTCAATTTATAAAATTTAGTTTTTTTATTAATAAATACAAAAGTTTGGAAAATTTTTAATATGACATTATTTAATTCATTTTCATTAAAAAATATATATATATATGAAATATATATAAATAATTGTTTTGTTTCAAACAATATAAAAATTTTTTTAAATTAATATGTGTTTGATATGTATATATATATATATATATATATATATATTTAAATATTATTATTATAAAACGCAGATTGTGTGTGTGTGTGTGTGTCTGTAACGTTTAACGTTTATATGTTGGATCGAATTTCCTACATTTTTTAGCCGATTTCAACAAAACTTCACAGGACTACATAAAATTACCTTGTGGTGGTTCTAACAGGGACCGAAAATGGGAAAAACACAGTTGTTTTTTAATAAAATCAATTTGAAAACACGATTAAGACACATCGTGAGAATGAAAGGGGACAACTCACCCACGAAAATGTAAACAAAAGAGCATAGCATGATGAAAAAAAAGCCGAACTTGACGAAAACAAAATTTTATCGTCTAATGTTCATATTATTATTAAAGAGGAAAGATCAAAGTATTTTTGGGGGTATTTTTTTTACATTTTTAATCGTTCCTAGCACGTCTGAAATTTTCGTTAAAAATATTGTTTTTTTTTGGTCAAAAAAAAACAGATAATCAATCATTTTCAATCATTTTTTTCGATTTGATAAAAAAGATTAAAATCTTACTTTGATATTCTTTTTTAAAATCAATTATCATTTTTTCAAAACTGATTTTAATAAAAACAGAAATTATACTGTTTATTTAAAATATTTTGAACCAAGCTTAACTTAGCTTCTGCGCCGAAAAAATGTAATTTGAAAATAAAACAAAGCAGGTCATAACCTTTCGCGTCGCTTGACGATTGACGAAAGGCACATTCATGACGTTTAGATAACTTACGGGAGGAGAATTCTTTCTACGGATGGAAGGAAGTGAAATTATTTAAGTTAAGTGAACAAATTATTTACCTTGTTACTTTTAAGGAAAACTTTCAGCGCTCTAATTTTTATTTTTTTTTTTTTTTTTTTTTGTACTTAGCTTTCATTTTTACGTTTACGATGCTTTATGGAAAATATAAAAGAAATTAAAAAATAAGACTGTTAATAGTGAGATTAAATTTCATAAGAAAAAAGGTATCTAATTAATTTAGGTACCTTTCTTATGAAATTTTATCAAAAATGTACATAAAATACTATAATTTTATGTACATTTATTACATTTTACTGTGTTATTTGTATTTCCATTCATTTTATTATTAATTTTGATATTTCATTTATGGAAAAATGTCATAACTGAGATTAATATAAAAAAAATAAGATCATATAAATTAAAGTTTAGCAGTAGTTAAATTTCATAAGATGATACTGTTACTTGTAGGTACCCTTCTCAGTTGAAATTGAAAACTCAAATTAACTTCTCCATACGTGTTTCGCAAAAGTAAAGGGCTTAACAGCGGAGAACAATGCTGAACTCAAATAATGCAACTAAATTGTATTCTGGTTGGTCTTCCGTACTTGATAATTACTGTCCGACTATAAACACAAAAATTACATTACTTAATTACCATGGCTAATCTGATTGGTCCAAATTATACAATTTTCAAAGCGCTAGACAATGACAATCTCACACGGACATTTTGAAAGGTTGATGCTGCTTTTAACTAATGTTAAAATATTTTTAAAAATTCAATTTAAAAATTTTTTAAAAATCTTTTTAAAATTAAAGAAATAAGAAATAATTGTATTAAAAATTCAATTTTCATTGAAAATTTTTGCTTTCAGAAAATATTGTCCATATTCATAAAAACAAATTAAAACAAATAAAAGCATTTGAAACTAAATAATATATTTGTTTTATTGAGTTTTGTATGTTACAATTCACAGCTGATTTTCAGGTACGTTGGCCAAAAAAAAAAAAAAAAAAAAAAAACATGATTTGCATTCTTCAAAGCCTTGTGCTTTTAACTATTGTAATCACTAAAACCGATGGTCTCGAATTTCTAGAGTTTTTCATAAAATTAGTTATGGGGTTTTAATAAATATAAAAAAAATTATTTCTGCCATGACTTTAATAAAAAAAAAAATATTTATAATAATTTCGATCATCTGTGAATAGTTTCTGAAAGTTTCATTAACATCTGACAATTATTTTTATTTTTGCAAGATTTTCCAAATTAATGTGTGTAAATACAAAAAAATGCGCTAAAAATTATCTATGTTATTTACTACCCCTTGTTGCGACAAAGAGAAACAAGGTTTTTTAAATCAAAATTTAGAATATTCTAAAAAGATGGAAAAATTTTTTAAAAAATAATTAAAAAAAATTTAGTCTATCCTCTTCTTCAAAAAACATAAGCATTTTGACGATAAAATTTTGTTTTCATAAACTTTGGCGTCTTTTTCATCAGACTATGCTCTATGTTTTAGCGATTCCGTGGAGTGACTTAGGTTAAAAGACCCAGGGTGTTTGTGTGTGTGTGTGTGTGTGTGTGTGTGTGTGTTCCTTTATATATGGGATCGGATTTCTTACATTTTTCAGCCGATAAAACAAACATCCACTTTTTTTTTTTCAGGTAGTATTTCTTATTGTCTTGCACACTTTTTTTTTTTTTTACATTCAGAATGCTTTAAAAATTCCATTTACAAGACAATTGTTTATAATAAAATTCTATTCACCAATCGATAGACTCATAACGATTGTAAACAATGTTTTTAAGACATGCGTGTCAGTCAACCTTAAACAATAATCTTTGTCAATTTTATTTTCAGTCTTTTATTTGGTCGATACTTGATCTATCTCTTTAAAAATAACATTTACTTAATTGAATAAATTCTTACTGTTAGTTTATATATATTCCAAATGAGGGATTATATATAAGTAAATTACTATTTTAATAATTTAAAAATAAATAATTATAATAACTTCCTTATTTATAATTTATAAATATTAACTCCTTTGTATAAAAAATTAAAAATTTGCATGTAATATACAATATAGATTAAGCGAAAGAAATTTATATTTGAATTTATTTTATAGTTTTTTATAAATACAATATTTTTTTAAACATATTTAATTTTTAGAAAAATAAAAGTTTATAAAAATGACAATTTAAATGATAATATATTTATCATTTAAATGGATATTTTATGATTGCAATTTTATTAAAGATTCATTTTGATGGTCATAAAATTTTTTATATTAACGAAAAAATGATAAATAAAAAAATTTATTCCGGGACTTGAAATTTGTGAAAACAATAATTATAACCGGTTTTGATTCTGAATAGGAAGATTCGAAGTTTATGATTTTAAAAATTCACACGATATTTTTTTTTTCTTTTGGCTCTTTAATTTTCTCTTTAAACATTATAATATATATTTATATATATATATATTATTTCCCAGGAATTTTTATATACATTTATATTCAATATTAAATTTTTTATTTGGGCACATTAAATATAATCGTTATATATATTTAAAATTTAATATGAATTTATCCATTCTGCGATTTTCCATTTTAAGGAATTTTAAAATTTTTTTTCAATTTTTTTTTTAACATGTTTATTCAATATTTGGTATTATATAATATATATTTATTCAGTTATGATATCAATGAAAATTATAGGGTTTTATGTTATTTCATAACATATTTATATATATATATATATATATATATATAAATATAAATGTATTTATATGTATGTTTATATATGAATGATTTGATTATTCCATTATTTATTATTGTTGAAATTTCTTTAAGATTATTTATATAAAATTTATATAAATTGCAAAAATAAATTTAAAGAAAAATATAAGTTGTACAAAGAAAATGAAATTTATTAAATTTCTATAGTTTTTTTCAAATTTTATATATGGTTTTGTATATTTAATAAAATAAAACATGATACTATATATAAAATATTCTTATCCAATCAATTTGTTAAAGTATAGTAATTAATGTTGATAATCCAAAATATTCAAATATATATAAATGCTGGTTATATATATATATAATATTTATATAAACATGAAATTAAAAAATATTTAACATCATTTCCTTAGGATTTCTTCTCCATTTAATAATTGCACATGTTTGAATTATGTTTGGTGAAATTGGTGTGTGAAAAATTTGTATTTTTGTAATTTATGAATTTACATTTTCTTGTCCCAATTATAAAATTACCATCCATTTTTTGGTTATTGATATTGGTGTGTATAAATCTGGTTGTTTTCAAATTCTATCATAAATTTCAAAGTGAATGCCCAAGATTTTTTGTTTTTTTTCTTTATTATAAAAATCTTAAATCATTTCAAATTCATGCTTTTCCTATATTTGATTTGTTATTTTAGATGATATTTTCCAGATATTATTCATTTATATATAATAATAAAAAAAATAAATTGAAATATTATTTCATATTTTGACTTGAATATTTTATATATTTATGTTATTTATTTAAAAATTGAATAAAAAAACCTGATATTGAAAAAAATATAAAAATATAGATTTATTTAAAATCATTATTCTTTATAACTACTTTGGCTATCAATATTTTTATTTTTATATATATATATATTATGTCATTTTCAAAATTAAAAATTGGTTTTTTTCAATCCATTCTGAATGGTTATATATGTTCCAACCATACCTAATTCACATTCTCTTTAATTAAATCATTTATTGATTTTTACTTGGTAAGTATAAATTTAAAAAAAAATATTATTTTAAAATAAATATTATTAAATGTGTGTTTTATTTTTTAAATATATATATAGATTTAAACTTAAAATTTTAAATTGCCAATAATCAAATTTACTCTTTTAATAATATATAATGGTTATATTTATTATTAAATTTTTATATTCTTATTAAAATATAGTTTTTTTAAATTTTTTTTTTAAAATTCATTTATTTTTTCCAAAATTTTTCATTTTTTGGATAAACCTATATTAAATTTGTTCTCAAACATTCATATTTTTTATTATTTGAAAATTTTAATTTAAATGACATTTTTTTTCAATATTATAATAAATTTATTTTGAAATTTGTAAAAATTAAATATTTGTATATATATAAATCCAATATTCTAATTTAAATTTGATAAATTAAATATAATTTTTAATAATGATAAAAAAAAATTTTGAATAATTTTTAGAGTGGAAAATATAATTTCCCAAATTAACTATTTAAAATTTTTTATAAAAGTTTTTAAAAAAAAATATAATATTCAAAAATGAATTTAAGCAAATTGTTAAATGATTTTGTTGAAAATATTTGTTTTACAGTTATAAACAAAATTGCATTAATTGTGTTTTAATTGAAAAATTTAAAATTAAGACCTTGTAAATTGTTTTTATTTCTTTTATATGTCCTCAAATATTAACAACTTTTAATTTTCTATTTTCAAGAAGGATTGTTTAATAATTTGGGGATTTTAAAGGGTTGTTTTTCTCAGAAAAATGTTTATTATGTTTCCTTATGATATTTTGTTCTTCAGTATGCCAACCATTCCTTTAAATTTGCCCAAGAAATATTTTTCAAAAATTTACAAACTCATAAGTTTGAATTTAATAATCTTTAAAAAACATTTTGTAATGAAAAAAATATTTTGAGAATGATTGTTTTTTTAAAAAATTGTAAAGCAAATTTTAAATAAAATAGAAACTTTATTTAAAAAATATTAATTTCAATGCATTCTTTAAGTTTAAATGTTATTTTTTATGGGTTGCAAAAATTCCAACCTTTAAAAAAATATTTGAATATTGTTTTAAACAAATTTCTAAGAAAATGAAATTACATTTTTTATAACAACGTGTTTTTATAGTATTTTGGCTAAATATTATATAATAGATTATAATAATATTTTGAAAAATCTTCTTTGTAAAGATAAAAAAATTTAATGTAAACAGAATAATAAAAAAATAAAAATAATTTTTTTTTGATATATTTGTCTTTTGTTAAATATTTTTTTATTTTTCAATGTTATTAAATTTTTAATAAATTTTGGTTATAAAATAAAACAAAAAAAAAAAAGAAATAATTGTTGGTCAATTTTAATGTTAGATTCAATCTTTTATTTTGCATAATTTATAAAAAATTGATTCAATATATATTTATTTAAATTTATATTTGAAATTTAAGAAAAAAACATTATTTTCACAAATTAAAAGAATGTCATTTAATAAATAAAGGTGAATTGTTCATTCTATACAAATTCTTTCAAATTTTCAATTTTAATTTTCCTGAAAAAAAAAATAAAAAATATTTTTTGGAAATTCTCCAAAATGAATCAAATTAAATGAAAAAAAAAAAATATTTTGAAAATTAATTTTTAAAGATTTTTTGAAATTAAAAAATGTTGAATTTTCAAAAGAAACATGTAAAAAAAATGATTAAAAATTTTTCATATCCTTTTTTTAAACAAATGAAGGGGTAAATGCTTATTTATTAAATTTTGAAATTTCTCATAAATATATTTTAGTATATAACTTTTAAACAAAAGAATATATTTTATATGTGTTTGACAAAGGTTATATATAATTCAAATTTAAAATTTAAAAATATATAGAAAAAATTATGTTAGATTATTTTTTTTATTTTTCAAAAAAAACAGATAATTAAAATATAATCAATTATTTTGTCATTTTTTTTGCTGTATAAAAAATGGGAAACATTGATAGACAAAATTTATAAAAAGTGATTTTGTTCCAAATCAAAAAATTACAAAAAAATTAAATAAGTTCTGTAATTAACATTGATTCTGATGGCAAACAACCCGGAGAATTACACTAAAATTAAAATATTAATTAATGAGAATTTTAAGTGAAAAAATTGAAAAATTTTATTAAAAACAAAATATTTTATAATATATATATTATATATACTACAAAGAAAATTAATATATATGATGATTGACATCTGGATGTCTGTGGAATGTGAAATTATTTTTTAAACTGAATAATATTATATTTTTCTGTTTTCTTTTGTTTCCCAAGATAAAAAGGACATTAAAAAAATATGATAATGTATATATCTATAAAATATATTTTGCCTTTGATAAAGTTAATTATTAGGGGAAATATGAAATAAGATAATGGAAAAAAACACAAATTTTTATGAATGCAGCATATATATATATATATACAAATATATTATGAAATAAATTGCTGTATAAAATAATAATAAAAGCCTTAAAACACCTCCTTAAAATCTCCCACGTAAAGACGTTTATGTATCCCCTGCTGATTTTCTGAGTTTGCCAAATGGTCTATAATTTTCAGGATAGGTCCATCTTGAAAGTGAGAGATAGAATATAAAAAAAGAAAATCATATTATATTAATTTTTGAACATTTATTTCTTTTTTATTGAAAAAATAAATATTTCACCCCCTACCAACCAGCAATGATTCAGGCCCCACAGACCAGTTATGTGACCAGGAGGCATATAGACTAGTCCTATTACTCAATTATTACTCCTAATCAAGTACTCATTACCTGTATAAAAGACACTAGTTCACAGAATCCTTCAATGAATCAGAATCTAATCTCTCCACAATGGGCAAGATGAAAGAATTTTCTAAGGAAATCCAGGACAAAATTGTATACCTGTACAAGACTGGAATCAGCTACAAGATGATTGGTAAGCAGCTAGGTGAGAAAAGAGTCAACTGTTGGTGAATAATAAGAAAATGGAAGAAACACCAATTGACTATCAATCTCCCTCAGGTCTGGAGCTCCACACAAGATCTCCCAATGTGGAGTGAACCTGATGATGAGAAACATGAAAGAAACAACCCAGAACTATGTGGCAAGAGCTTGTTGATGATCTCAAGGCAGCTGGGACCACAGTCACCAAGATGACCATTAGTAACACACTATGTCATAGTGGACTGAAATCATGTAGTGCCTGCAAGGTCCCCCTACTCAAGAAGGCACATGTACATGCCTGTCAGAAGTTTGCAAATGAGCACCTGGATGATTCAGAGGAGGGTTGGGAGAAAGTGCTGTGGTCAGACGAGACTAAAATTGAGCTTTTTGGCATCAACTTGACTTGCCGTGTTTGGAGGAAAAAAAAGCTGACTTGGACCCCAAGAACACCATCCCAACCATTAAGCATGGTGGTGGAAACATTATGCTTTGGGGCTGTTTCTCTGCTAAGGGGACAGGACGACTACACCAGGTCAAGGGAAAGATGGATGGGGCCAAGTACAGGGAAATCTTGAGTGAAAACCTCCTTGCCTCAGCCAGGACACTGAAGATGGGTCATGGATGGGTGTTCCAGCATGACAATGACCCAAAGCATATGGCTAAGGCAACAAAGGAGTGGCTCAAGAAGAAGCACATTAAGGTAATGGAGTGGCCTAGTCAGTCTCCAGACCTTAATCCTTTAGAGAATCTGTGGAGGGAGCTGAAGCTTTGAGTTGCCCAATGACAACCTACAAACCTTAAAGTTTTTGGAGAGGATCTGCAAAGAGGAGGGCCAAAATCCCCCCCCCCTCTGTAAAAACTTGGTAACCAACTACAGGAAACATCTGGCTGCTGTGCTTGCCAACAAGGGTTTCTTCACCAATTACTGAGTTATGTTTAGCTATGGGGTGAAATACTTATTTTTTCAAAACAAAAAAAATAAAGATAGAAATGTTCAAAAATTAATATAATGTGATTTTCTAGAATTTTTTTTTATATTCTATCTCTCACTTTCAAGATGGACCTACCCTGAAAATTATAGACTGTTCCTATTTTTGTAAAAGGTGGCAAACTCAGAAAATCAGCAGGGGATGAAATACTTATTTGACCTTAGGGATCAGATACAAGACAAAATAAGTAAGTTGATTTTGATTGGCTGAACATGCATAGAAATGATAGAACATGCGTAGGAATGAGGTTTGTCAACAAGTTGAGTCTTAACCATCAAACAATGTAAAAACAATGTAATAGGAGGTGCTGAGCAGGCATGGTTGTTTTCCCCATGGGGGCAGAAAATTTGATTGGAAATGATGCAAGCTGAGTTTTGACACACAGAGGCAGATGGTTAATAATAGTGATTATAGAAAATTAATGGTGGTAAATTTGTGAAGATTTATTCAAATAAATCTGGTAATATGCAAATAAAGTAATTAATTAGTTGTGGTTGAATAAATAGGGTGATAATGGACCAACTGTGTTCTGTGTCACTTTAAGTATGGATCATGGTATATTGAAAGTGTAAAATTTAGGTGGCAAGGAC
Source organism: Acanthosepion pharaonis (assembly GCA_903632075.3). Lineage (NCBI taxonomy): Eukaryota > Metazoa > Mollusca > Cephalopoda > Sepiida > Sepiidae > Acanthosepion > Acanthosepion pharaonis. Next base: position 515,514 of record CAHIKZ030001426.1, on the reverse strand, counting down.
ATGGCTCAGTTATGGAATTGGTTGATGCTGTGGCATGGAGCTTTTGCATGTATTGTGTGATTTTGTGTATGTATGTATTTTTTTCTGTGATTGTATGTACATTTTGTGTAGTCGGAAGTGAAGAGGCAAGAAAATTTTATTCTTCCCAGGAATATTGGATTGCAGAGGGTGGTAACTGCTGATCTGGGTTGAGGGGACATTAGGGAGGTCAAAATCACTGTTGGATGATTTTATCCAAACTGTCATCTGAGGTAAAATGGACAAAAAGATTGTCCAGTATTGTGTATTTTGATTCAAAAAATGTTAGTGAAGCATGAAAAACTGGACACTGTTGTTTATGTTCATTCTTTTTCAAGAATGGGATATGTGCATGTCAGAGGTCATGTGACTGAAATTTGGTTTGAAGAAAAAATGTAAGGAACATGCCTTGCAGACATAAAAGAGTAGAGGGGATTTTAGAGTAACTTAAATAAAATTCATTCATGATTTTTTTTTTATGATTAGGTAAGATATATTAAACTAATAGTTTAGTAGACAGAGTAGAGATACACTCCTTCTAAAAATCAGCAGAGATACACTTCCTTCTAAAAAATCCCTTCTTAGGGATCAGATGTAAGACAAAATAAGGAAGTTGATTTTGATTGGCTGAACAGAGTGTGGGATTGATAGAGATATAGAAAGGTTTTTCAGAGAGTCTTAACTGTCAAACAATGTAGATGTGTTTCTTGTCTGAACATGGCTCCCCAATGAAGGAAAGCAACTCCACTGGATATTTAGAAATGTACATGTCGACTTGTTTAATAAAATACCTGTTAAAATTCCCTGTGTTGAAGTTCTTTTCATTGTGAATCAAAGCAACTAACGATCACCGGCCGAATGAGATGAATGCAACTGTGTGATTGAATAATGACAACATCACCCAAAACCCCCACCAAGGGTTTATGCAATAACAATTTGCACCTACTTAACAAGATGATCTGTTATTGTCTGTTATATTTGTTTGTGACTCACAATACATCAGTGGTAAGTACAAGAAAAGTTGCCAGATATCCAACAACCCTTTAAAATTCATTTCATTCTACCATTAGTAAGTCAACAGTTTTACTTAAAGGGAAATCCAAAAGATCAGAAAATTTTAGGCAACAATATATCACCATATCATATTCTTCCAATTACCCAATTTGAAATCCTAATAATCATAACATCCTGGGAATATGATATATGTTGAAGCTAACAAAACTAATCAAAACAAAGAAAAAATGAACAACATGGAACCAGTATATTTAAGAAATACACTCCAAAATATTCAGAACCAAGAACACATATCGAAAAAGAGAACTAAAAACAGTTAATATTAGGAGAAAGGTTTATCAAAAATAAGATAACACCTTAAGCCAAGACAAACTGAGGTACTGAATGACAAATCCACAAGAAATACCACCAGGACATGAGACCACAGCTATATTGCTTTCCACAACATCAAGGAGAGACCCTCATTAAGTAAGAGATTTTGCCATCTCCCAAAGGTCACTTATTACCTAATCTGTCAATCTTTTAACCTCAACTTTGAAAAAAACAGTTGTAAAATCAATCTATCAGATCAGGAAGAACAAACTATATGTTGGTTAAATTCAAAGAATGAATACTAGAATCATTCACAAATATTTAAATAACAAAGTTACATTTAAAGTTCTTTACAAAGACTAAAAGTGGGATGTCATAGAATAATAAAAAAAAACAATGGTTAATCTAAGGGGAAAAATTAAACTAATCTCTTTAAAAATCTTTATATCCTCCGTAAATATGCTTCATAAAAAAAGAAAAAACTTTTTTCAACATATCTCTCTGTTGTTGTTTGATATTCCTTCACTCTGCAAAGTCAAAAGAACCCATGAAATCATCCAATGTACCAATGACTGTAAATAAATCAGTATAAAGGTTCTGGTTAAATTAAAAAAAAAAATAGGTTAACTTCAAGAAATTATAGGACTTTTCTAAAAAAAAAGTGTCACGTACTAGAAAAAAAACAATAATCGGCAGAAAAATAAAAATAAAATCTTTTAATCAAATTTTAATAAAAGCGTTATACCTATACAGAAACACATATGAAAAAAACATTTATTAAATTTTGGTTACATTAGGAGAATGTATTAATTAATTTTTTATTAATCTTATTATAAAACGCAGATTGTGTGTGTGTGTGTGTGTGTGTGTCTGTTTGATGTTGGATCAAATTTCCTACATTTTTAGTCGATTTCAACAAAACTTCACAGGACTACATAAAATTACCTTGTGGTGGTTCTAACGGGGCCGAAAATGGGAAAAACACAGTTGTTTTTTAATAAAATCAATTTGAAAACACGATTAAGACACATCGTGAGAATGAAAGGGGACAACTCACCCACGAAAATGTAAACAAAAGAGCATAGCATGATGAAAAAAAACGCCGAACTTGACGAAAAACAAAATTTTATCGTCTAATGTTCATATTATTATTAAAGAGGAAAGATCAAAGTATTTTGGGGGTATTTTTTTTACATTTTTAATCGTTCCTAGCACGTCTGAAATTTTCGTTAAAAATATTGTTTTTTTTTTTTTGTAAAAAAAAACAGATAATCAATCATTTTCAATCATTTTTTTCGATTTGATAAAAAAAAGATTAAAATCTTACTTTGATATTCTTTTAAAAATCAATTATCATTTTTTCAAAACTGATTTTAATAAAAACAGAAATTATACTGTTTATTTAAAATATTTTGAACCAAGCTTAACTTAGCTTCTGCGCCGAAAAATGTAATTTGAAAATAAAACAAAGCAGGTCATAACCTTTCGCGTCGCTTGACGATTGACGAAAAGGCACATTCATGACGTTTAGATAACTTACGGGAGGAGAATTCTTTCTACGGATGGAAGGAAGTGAAATTATTTAGGTGAACAAATTATTTACCTTGTTACTTTTAAGGAAAACTTTCAGTGCTCTAATTTTTTATTTTTTTTTTTTTTTTTTTTTTGTACTTAGCTTTCATTTTTATGTTTACGATGCTTTATGGAAAATATAAAGAAATTAAAAAATAAGACTGTTAATAGTGAGATTAAATTTCATAAGAAAAAGGTATCTAATTAATTTAGGTACCTTTTTTATGAAATTTTATCAGAAAATGTACATAAAATACTATAATTTTATGTACATTTATTACATTTTACTGTGTTATTTGTATTTCCATTCATTTTATTATTAATTTTGATATTTCATTTATGGAAAAATGTCATAACTGAGATTAATATAAAAATAAGATCATATAAATTAAAGTTTAGCAGTAGTTAAATTTCATAAGATGATACTGTTACTTGTAGGTACCCTTCTCAGTTGAAATTGAAAACTCAAATTAACTTCTCCATACGTGTTTCGCAAAAGTAAAGGGCTTAACAGCGGAGAACAATGCTGAACTCAAATAATGCAACTAAATTGTATTCTGGTTGGTCTTCCGTACTTGATAATTACTGTCCGACTATAAACACAAAAATTACATTTCTTAATTACCATGGCTAATCTGATTGGTCCAAATTATACAATTTTCAAAGCGCTAGACAATGACAATCTCACACGGACATTTTGAAAGGTTGATGTTGCTTTTAACTAATGTTAAAATATTTTTTTTAAAATTCAATTTAAACATTTTTTAAAAAATCTTTTTAAAATTAAAGAAATAAGAAATAATTGTATTAAAAATTCAATTTTCATTGAAAAAATTTTTTTGCTTTCAGAAAATATTGTCCATATTCAAAAAACAAATTAAAACAAATAAAAGCATTTGAAACTAAATAATATATTTGTTTTATTGAGTTTTGTATGTTACAATTCACAGCTGATTTTCAGGTACGTTGGCCAAAAAAAAAAAAAAAAAAAAAAACATGATTTGCATTCTTCAAAGCCTTGTGCTTTTAACTATTGTAATCACTAAAAAACCGATGGTCTCGAATTTCTAGAGTTTTTCATAAAATTAGTTATGGGGGTGTTAATAAATATAAAAAAAAATATTTCTGCCATGACTTTAATAAAAAAAAAAAAATATTTATAATAATTTCGATCATCTGTGAATAGTTTCTGAAAGTTTCATTAACATCTGACAATTATTTTTATTTTTGCAAGATTTTCCAAATTAATGTGTGTAAATACAAAAAAACGCGCTAAAAATTATCTATGTTATTTACTACCCTTTGTTGCGACAAAGAGAAACAAGGTTTTTTTTTAAATCAAAATTTAGAATATTCTAAAAAGATGGAAAAATTTTTTAAAAATAATTAAAAAAAAATTTAGTCTATCCTCTTCATAAAAACATAAGCATTTTGACGATAAAATTTTGTTTTCATAAACTTTGGCGTCTTTTTCATCAGACTATGCTCTATGTTTTAGCGATTCCGTGGAGTGACTTAGGTTAAAAAAAAAACAGGTTGTTTGTGTGTGTGTGTGTGTGTGTGTGTGTGTGTGTGTCCTTTATATATGGGATCGGATTTCTTACATTTTTCAGCCGATAAAACAAACATCCACTTTTTTTTTGGCAGGTAGTATTTCTTATTGTCTTGCACACTTTTTTTTTATTTACATTCAGAATGCTTTAAAAATTCCATTTACAAGATAATTGTTTACAATAAAATTCTATTCACCAATCGATAGACTCATAACGATTGTAAACAATGTTTTTGTTTGAATTTGGGTTTGACCAATTCGTAAAAAAAAAAAAAAAAAAAAACTAAGACATGCGTGTCCGTCAACCTTAAACAATAATCTTTGTCAATTTTATTTTTCAGTCTTTATGATGGTCGATATTTGATCTATCTCTTACTGTTACATCCCCTCAACGCCTAGTCTACTATAGTATATATATATATATAAAAAACAAAATATATATATATAAATAAATAAAGTAAAAAATAAACAAATTAACAAACTATTTTGACCAAAATATTAGACTATAAAAAATTATATTTCAAATCAGATTCCAAAAAACATATATAGAATCAGATAACTGTTTTCAAAAATGAAATGAAAAAAAATTAAATTAAAATTGATCAAAAACGAAAAGAGTTCATATTTTGTAAAATTTAACAATAAATAAATAATAAAAAAAATAAAAAAAATAAATTTTTTGATAAAAAAAATCTCAACAAGTATACAAACCCATTCCCAGTAAATTAATTTTAAAAAAACAAAAAAATAATCAATATATAAATAAAATAAATGTGTGTGTGTAAACAAATTAAAAACAAACAACCTGTGTGTAATAATAGTTAGAATAAACTTCAGCAATCAACACATTTCATTGGAATAAATAGGATTTTATTTATTTTTTTTACAAACCAAAACAAAAACTTTTTTTTTTTTCGGATGAAAAAATTTTTAAACATTCAATAAAATTTTTTCCGAAAATTTTTTTAATATAAGATTTATTTTTGAAATAAAAATAAATAAATAAAAACAAAAAAAATATTTAAAAAAAAAAATAAAAAAAGAAAATTATAAAAAAATTTCATTAAAATATTTCGTGAATATCTATATAACCTGGTGGCATTTTGAGACAATATGCCTACTGATTATTGGACTGGCTCATTAGGAAGCGGAAAAACAACAACATTTCATCTAGCAATTGACCTATCTGTTCCTTTTTTAAATATATATATATATATATATATATATATAATCTATCATATATTAATATATATATGTATCCCAGAACTCTAAATAATATATATCATATATATATATATAAATTCATGAATCCCTTCAACAAAAAATTCGGATATATTAATCATTAAATATATGAAATAATCCTCGCAAAACAATTTTAAATTTTTTTTACATCAACCCCGAACCTGTCTGTGAATGATTGTCTTGCAGTTCAAAATTCCAGTTGCAAACAAGATAATTTTTCTTTGTCCTACATGCGGTCTGTTAACGTTGACATCCTCACCGTGAAAATAGATTTTTATTGCAGTTGTCATATAATACACAACAAAAAATAGGCAGATGTAATCAAAAATTTGTTTTTTTCTTTTATGTTTTGTTTTGGAGTCAGTATTTCTTAACAACTTTGTAATTCCGATTTTTTATTTTTGAAGGTTGTATCATTTTTCAAAAAAAAAAACTTTTTTCCTGGTAGATTTTATACCCTATGTAGTATTTTTACACAAATATTTTCTTTTTCAATGCTCCATATACATTTCCATTTGCAATCAATTCTTCTCATTTAATTTTCGAAAACAAGATAACATCCGCGCTTTTCAAACTTTTTCCCCTTCCATAAACTCAACCTTAACTATATTAACTCTTCTTGCATATTTTCATTTGACATTCAAATTTTAAATCCTCATTGACACTATTTACTATTTTCTTTTTTTTTTTTCCCTAACTATAAAACATATCTACAGTTGTGTGTGTGTGTGTGTTCTTTCGATTCTGGATTTCATTGTTTTTGACCAAAATCAGTAACCGATTTCAATTGTTTCACAGGACTACGTAAAATTATGGAATATAACATTCTGGTGTCAAAAAAGCAAAAAACAATGGAATTTTTTTTTCTCAAATCATTCTGGAAAACACAGATTAAAAGGCATCAAAAAAATGAAAGGGGGAAATTCAAATCGATCATGGATACTTATTATAAAACCTAAAACAAATGTGTGTAATTGTGTGTGTGTATGTGTGTGTGCTGTGTGTTTTATATTAAAAAATACCAATCAAATGATAAATCTATTTTTTCAACCGATTTCAACAAAACTTCAACTTTTTGTGACAGGTAATCACTTCTTATTGTTTTTTTTCCATTTTTTTTTTTTTTACATTCAGCATTTATTAAACATTCCATATATTTGAGACAATTGTTTATAATAAAATTCCATTAAATCAGTAGTTGATAACGATAAACAATTTATTTCAGATTTGAAAAAAAAAAAAAAATTTTTCCAAACAAATGGAATTAAAACAATCCACAGTCTGTCAACGTTAAACAATGATTTTGTCCATTTTATTTTTCCAATATTATTTAAGGATGGTCAATACTTTTCTTACATCTTACTTTTTGTGGGACCTCAGCCGGGCTCTACTGCTAGTAATTCACTTACACCCACAGATACCGACTTGAATTACACAATCAAGTACACACCACATGTATATATATATATATATATATTTATATATATATAATGCTGTGAGTTTTTCCAAAAATTTCTCCCTAATGAGAACATGCGTACAGGTGTATATAAAAATTTTCATTATAAAAGGTTCTTCATCATTAATATCTTGCATTATGTGATTTTATAATTTTATAAAACTCTACTCAATATATATATTTTTACACACACGCATTCTAAACAGGACACGGATAAATTAACTGACAACATTCACAAGGTTGAAACATCCATATTGATTGCGAGCTAACATAAACTTATTTAGAAAATTTTTAAATTGATTTTTTTTTTCTTTTCGAATTTTTTGAACGAGCAACTACAGCAGTTAAATTGATTGTTTTTGTTCCATTTCTTTATTGAAATATCAGAATGCAAGTAGAGACAAATTAGACACACAAAAAGATATAAGCGGAATTACAGCCACCCGGCAAATTTATTCTATCAGTATCATTTAAATTAAGCATCGTCTAGATGTATCGCGTTTCAAACAATGGAGCCTCTGTGATGTATTGATACCATTTATATTAAAATACTTACATTTATCCACACAACCCCGATGTATTCAACTTTTTTCCTATGGAAAAAATTTTTTTTTTTTAACCTGAATATTCAAATGCATTCATCGATTTTCACACCGGAACAGCAAAATTCCATTTTACATGAAATGACCACAATTTTGATAAACGTTTCAACAAGTATATGATAATATATATATATAATATATATATATATATATATATTTATTAGATCCCATTCAATAAATAAATACTTGAATTTTTTCGGTATAAGGACTTTCATGCAGAATTCTAAAAGGAACTTTATTTCATTTTTAATTTTCTTTTTGCATGAATTTAATTTCTTTTGGTACAAGATTAAAAAAAAAAAAGATTTTGGCAATTAACAAAGATGTAAACCACTCTGAATCATGCCCAGGATTGAACAGCGGTCAGTTATCAAGTTTTATAAAAATATTGAAGGGTGCCATTCATGCCAAACTTTGAAACATAATTAACTAGGAGAATGTCAACTGTGTATGGTTCCATTGATGTTTCAACGAAAAATCTTTGAGATTGTGGGCTAAATTTTGTTTAAATGCCCCTTTCAAAGTGTTGAATGAATACAGGCCTGGGACTATCTAAGAAGGTTTCAGCCAACATCTCAGTCAATGACCATGTTCAGTCTGACAGAAAACGACTCTGAACTGCTGAGGCAGGTTCTTCCTCCGTCATTATAATAATTCCCAAACGCAGGGGTCATCAGTCAGAAGGAACATCTTGCATCATGACAACGGAAGGCCTCCGATTTCTAATTTAAACGGTGCAGACCATCAATGAACTTCACTGTCCATGCTCCCACAAAGTTCCTTATACAAATAACCTTGCCCAAAATTCCTCTTTATCTGTTTGAAGATAGAAAAGCGTTCGGACAGAGGTCCTTGAAAGTTTAAAAGTGACGATGAAGTCAAAAGCCAATGTTCCACATTTGACTGGCTGAAATCACTGGTCGTTAAACAATTGGATATTTTAAGATACCAGTCAATATCATCAACAACAATCCTGGTGCTTAAAATTGTGCAGACATTGCCTGCTTACTGGTTAACCAAAAAATTGCCCTGGCGAACAACGAAGCTGACCACAGATATAAGCCAAATGAATATAAGATTTTCATACCCGATACAGGTCATGGGACAAGAATCAACGTAGAACTCAGTCCACAATAGTCCACTCATCACATCTGCTTTGGATAGGCGACTTCCCAGATTCCAGAACTAATGATATGGTGCTCCAAGTCAAAAACAAAAACGGCGAAACCAATTGGGTCCACCTTACATATTATGTATATATCGAATAAATGACCAAATCACTTGCAATACATGAGCCGTCACCTCCACCCCCACCTCCGTTCCACCAAATCCCCCATAACCCGTTGACATGGCCTCCTACACTTTTGCCAGGGAGCATCATATCTTTAATGACTGCAGTTCCGGCAATAATAGCCAAAAACACAGCAAAATTTTTTTTTACACGCGGGCAACTCCCAGCACGCTTCAAGATTAAAAATGGCTATAAAACAAAATGAAAAAAAAAAAAAAAAAAAAACATTCACTTGCACACACCAACAACATTACTAACAAAAACATCAAATCAGGGTAAGATCTGGGGAGCTGTTACAAGATGAGATCTTGCCCTGCCCGATAAATTTTTTTACCATCACGAAAATGACTCAAATGAAAACTGCATCCAAACGCAAAGGCTCGATGCAGATACTTCCGTTTGGGATAAACTCAAAAAAAAAAATGAAAGAATTAAATCAACCAATTTGGACCATCTCCTGCGTAGTCAAAAATTGCCATTTGGAGCCGATAGGCGATGTATAAATTCAACATGGGAAAGTCAAAAGGAGTCCCATTCAAATAATGTTTTTCTTTCATATCGCCGCTCCTGACACACTGGCCCAGCAACGAACGAAGCATGTGACTGCTGCTGCTAATGAACTCTCATCCGATGAAAATTTGTCAAAATAAAACCTTTCCCCTTCCATAAGTCAAGTTAACTCCACGAACTTTACTTGTGCCACTTTTCCATAGACATTCAACTTCTTAAATACGAACTTTTACTTGTTCTTATTTTCCTCACTAAAAAACTATAAAATATATCTACAGTCTTTTCATGTTCTTTTTACTCTGAATTTCATTGTTTGAAACCAAACGCAGTATTTGTCTTAATTGTGTTTTCAAAATGATCATATTTTTATCTAAATACGGAATATAACACTGAGAATTAAAAACAAGAAAAAAAATCTATTTCTATACCTGTGGATGTCTGTAGGAACAGACAAAAACTTGTAAAATTAAAAGATATTATGCAACTGGAATTTATGAACAGGGATCATATCATTCATATACAGGTTCGGGGTTGATGTATCTTATTTATATTGTTTGCTGGTATTTTCTCATTAAATCATTAACCTCTATATTTGTTTTTTGTATGAATGATTCATGAATTTATATATATGTACACACACACATATATATATATATATATATATATATATATATATATGTAGTGGGGAAAATAAGTATTTCATCCCCTGCTGATTTTCTGAGTTTGCCACCTTACAAAAATTCAAACGGTCTATAATTTTCAGGGTATGTCCTTCTTGAAAGTGAGGGATAGAATTCTATAAAATCACATTATATTAATTTTTGAACATTTATTTCTTTTTGATAAAAAAAGGAAACATTTCACCCCATACCAACCAGAAATCATTCAGGCCCCATAGACCGGTTATGTGAGCAGGAGGCATATAGACTAGTCCTATTACTCAAT
>CAHIKZ030001426.1:457500-500000 GCA_903632075.3 Acanthosepion pharaonis | reverse complement strand
GACTAACACTCAATGATGGAATCCTGAACGCTGTGGGTGTAGTCCAGATTCATAATCCCATCACTCAATTTACATTCTCCGATTCATATAAATTACGTTGTTTTTCAAATTTCAGTACCTTTTATATAAATAAAAACCTCGTAAACTATTTAAATTTTCTGCCGCAATCAATCATTTGTATACGGGTCCATATCCAGATCGTTTCCATTAAAAAATCATCTGATGGGTGATATATTGTCCCTCCTCTATACAGTCACCCAGATATATGCAGCATATATATATATATATATATATATATATATATATATATATATATATATATATATATATATATATATATATATATATATATATATATATATATATATATATATATATATATAAGTGTATATATATGTATATATTCTATATATAGTATATATATAGTACATTTATACATGTATATTATATATATATTGTATATACATATATATATATATATATATATATATATATATTGATGAATTATTCACACAAAAACAAATGCAAAGGTTAATGATTTAATTGGCGAGAAATCCATCATCGCAAACAATTCAAATAATATACAAAAAACCTCCGAATCCATTATGAATGAAAAGATCCTTGTTTCTATAAATTTCTGCCGTATTAGTTCTTATTTTTACTACAAGCTTTCGTCTGTTCCTACAGACATCTTCAGGTATGGAATAGATGTTGTTCTTGTTTTTTTTTCTTAGTAATAAGAGGACAACGAAAATATATGTTTGTTGTATCCGAAAATGCTATTGAAAATGAGTTATTGTTTTTGAGCGTGCAATAGCAACGCTGAGTTTGATTTTAAATTTTTTTTTTACAGTTGTGCGTTCATGTACAAATATGTTGATAAACGAATTTTTTTTACTGGTAAATTTTCTGTCAAAGTGGCATGAACTATATTGTTCAATAATTACAGTAATGTCGCACTTATTATCCAAAAGTCGCATATGGATCAGTTATTTTAATTTCAATAAACGTGCAATCAATTTACAAATTCATGAATTATTCACACAAAAAACAAATGCAAAGGTTAATGATTTAATTGGCGAGAAATCCATCGTCGCAAACAATTCAAATAATATACAAAAACCTCCAAATCCATTATGAATGAAAAGATCCTTGTTTCTATAAATTTCTGCCGCATTAGTTCTTATTTTTACTAAAAGCTTTTTCGTCTGTTCCTACAGACATCTTCAGGTATGGAATAGATGTTGTTCTTGTTTTTTCTCTTAGTAATAAGAGGACAATGAAAATATATGTATTGTTGTATCCGAAAATACAGTATATATGTGGCACTGTCAAATGGAAAGTAAAAGGTTAAAATTGAAATAGAACTTGGTACAAAATGAAAAGGTTTAAAGATTGGAATGATACACTTACTGGGGAAAAGAAGCGAGCTTGTTTTAAATTTTGGAAGTCTTTTTAAAGCAGAGACAGCTGGAAGAAAGTGACATTGTTGTTTTAAGGGAAAATTATTATCATATAAGCCTGGCTGACAATTGATTGATTGGGTCATTTTGAATGTATTTTATAAAACATCTAATGTCTAGCTATCGAAAATAAAATTTATTGAAAAAAATATTTCATAATTTTTAAAGAGAGAACTATAATTCTTTAATTGTGATAACCCTAAGATATGGAAATAATTTGGAGAAATATATATAATTTATGATTCTATTTACAAGACCAGGCTCTTCCCGAATTCAAATGATAATTTAATTAATGACCAGAGGCTAAGCCCAAAACCTTTCATCTACAAAGTTTCAAAATTAGATTTTGTCAAAATATTATGAGGTGAAAATTGAGGGAAATATGAAGGATATATATATATATTACACTCATTTTTATTATATAGTTCAAATAAACAAAATAAGAAAATAGCAAATATTGAAGAGTTCATTATATTTTTAAGTTAAATATATTATAAAATAAATAATCTCCCATATTTGAAAAAGATAATTAATTTTCCAATATAGACAGCAAATAAAATCTTTGTCAAAAGATATATAAAATATGGGCCATATAACATGTCATATTATATTATGCCAGTCTTGGGTAAAAAATATTATTAGCAGATATTTAAATTGACCAATTTATATAGTTTTATATATTACACAGATGAGATCAGACAGCAGGATGAGCTACTGAATCCCATGTGACTTTGTTTTAAAGAAAACTGGTTTAAACTTTGGTAAATGCAATTGAACAAAGTGTAAATTCAATAGAAAAAAATTTGAGTGGGATTAATATTTCTGTATAATTGAATGATATAAACCACATAGAAAATACATCCTGAAGAAATTCCTGTCTTTTCCTTACTCTGTCTGCAAAGAACATATTTTATTCATCCTTTTGACATATATATATAATTTTGACAGAACTAATATTATTTGTTTGCAAATTCATCGACAAACTCAGTCTTTCCAGCAATTTGATCAAAAAAAAAAAAATAGGAATATATATATATAAATTAGAATATATAATATTTATTACCAGCAAAAGTAAATTGACCAACATATGAAATTGATCCAGAATTGACCAACAAGGAGAGTCATAATTGGTTGCCATAGACCAGGACTGACCTTGTGTGTCATAACTGATGTCCATGACCAAAAGATTCACTACAGGTTGACCACATGCCATATATATATATTTATATATAAAGACATTTTTATGTTTATACATTCTTTTTATAGATAAAATATTTAAATTGAAATGCTTGTTTTATAGTAAACAGTTTAAACAACATTTACCGAAATATCTTTCTAAATATATATATATATATATATATATATATATATATATATATATTTTTATGTTTATATGTTTTTTTATAGATACAAATATTTAAAAATGCTCTGTTTATAATAAACAATATTAATAACATTTACTGGCCTGAATGTCCAAGAAATTTTCATCGAAAATATGTGTCCTCATAACAGGAATCGAACCTGTATCCTATACAGAACCATCATATTTATGATTGCCTTAACCATTTGGACCATTTATAGAAACGTTCAGTTAGCATTCTGTTGATTTTACTGTTTTTCACCACAATTCTCCATGAAATTTCTTTTCATTCATTCATATCTGCCCAATACATATCAAAATTTAAATAATGTCTTAAAGGACAAAATTCGACAAATTATTTAAGACATTTAAATATAAACAATTTGATTTAATTAAATATTTATATCTATAAAAAAGAACATATAAACATAAAAAATGTCTAAAATAATTTCTTGGACTTTGTCCATTTCTAATTTTGTATATATATATATATATATATATATATATATATATATATATATATATATATATATATATATATATATATATATATATATATATATATATATATATATTATTTATATTATATATATATATATAAATATATATACACAAGACAAATATCCTTTACATTATTATATCTATTTTCCTCATCTTAGTCATCATATTTATTAATTTTGTTTTTATCTATTGTATATTCAAATTTCTTCAGTTGGTTGGAAATATTTTAGAATCAAAACAAACCCTTTATTTTTACCATATTCTAGACTGTTCTAGTTCCATGTGTCATGTCTAATGGATGTCAGTTATCAGTTATCTCCTGTTAATCCATCCATATATATAAATAGTTATCATAATAACCTTTCTCAGAAATATAGACAGAGAAAATTCTATAGAAAATGAATATATATACATATACTATTTTTGAAAATAACACACTAGATATAGACTACACACACAAATATGAACCCTAAATACCATAGGAAGTTTGTATATATATATATATATATATATATATATATAATTATAAATTTAAAAAAATTATAACATAAAAATGTTAAAAATCACTATTCATAGTCATTTTTGTTTCAACACATTGTGTCTTATCAAGGATGATGTTGAAAATAAAATAAAATAAATGGTTTTAAAAAAAATCAAAATTAACGATCCTACACTATTATGGAAAAATTTTAATGGAAACTTTTAACAATCAAAAAAATTATATAAAAATTTCAAAAGAGGACAACAAAAATCATATTTTAATAGCTATTCAGATCTTTAAAATACATGTAATATTAAAAATAATTTATACTAACCAATAATTATAAAAATATATGATAAAATTTAATATTAAAAATAAAAAAAATTGGCAATGCTGAAGTTTGGACTTGGTTGTTTATTTTAAATAAATATAATTTAAAAGTGCCTTCGATTGTCTAGATTCAGATAGTGTAGGATTGTATAGAGATGATGGATTATTAGTTGTTAAAAATCGACTAAAATTAAGGTAGACCGTATAGGAAAATGATCTATAAATATTTAAACATTTAGGTCTTAGGACAATAGTTACTACTAATGTTAGACAAGTGGATTTTCTAGATGTCACCTAGATCTTTCTAACAACATTTTCCAACCATATGTGAAGGTTAATTTCCAACCCAATATACGTGCATCCTAATTCCAACCATCCCCTTCAGTTATCAAACATATACCCTCTTCCATTGAATTTAGAATTAAGCGCTAACTCTTATAATAAGGAGGTTTTTAAATAAACATAGTGATTTTTATAATTCTGCACTAAAAAATAGTGGATACAAAAATACCACTATTCAATATAAAAACCCTGTTAATTGCAACCATAATAAGAAAAGAAGATCTAGAAAAAGATTATTTGGTTCATTCCCCTTTCAATATAATGGTTAAAAACTAATTTGGCGTATATTTCTAAACCTCATCAAAAAACATTTCCCCAACCCTGAAACTAACCCACTTAGTAAAATATTTAATCCTAATAAAGATAAATTAAGCTATAGTTGTGCTGATAACCTGGAGAAGATAATTATAAAAAACAACAATATAGTCTTTAACAAGTATAGGAATTCAAAAGGCTTGACTAATCAACAGGTTACTAACTGCAATACTAAACATAATAATACAAATAACAACTTATGTAATTGTAGGAATCCCCATAATTGTCCACTACAAAATAACTGTGGGATTACTTCTGTAGTCTATCTTAGTACTATTTCAACAACTGAAAATCCAAATATAAAGAAGTTTTACATTGGTTCTACCATGAAAACATTCAAGGAACGCTGGCAAGGCATATGCAATCCTTTAATCACAGTGAATATAGGTACAAAACACTTCTTTATCCAAGTATATTTTGGAATCTAAAAGATAAGAACAAAACACCTACGTTTAAATGGAGTTTGGTTACGAAAGCTTGGACATGTAACTTATATATGCCCCATGTTACCTATGCCTTAATGAAAAATTTGAAATTATTAGATTTAAAACAAGGCTGATCTCTTAAATCAAAGATATGAACTTTGTACAGTTAATTGTAAACACCGTTATAAATTTAACTTAGTGTAGGGGGTCGTATACTTTAAAATGATAATGATATGTCATAATATTTTTAATAGATTAGTATTTTTATTGCATGATGGTCATACTTATTATATAAATGTGTATTGTTTACCTGCATAGTGTTATTAGTGTTGTATATATATATATATTTTTTATTTATTGTGTTGGATATTATTTGCACTGAGGAATGTGTAGGTTTGAGTATAAGTGTATTTATATGTTTTTTTGGGTTTTTTTTATATATGTGTGTGTGTGTGTGTGTGTGTGTGTGTGTGTGTGTGTGTGTGTGTGTGTGTGTGTGTGTGTAAACTGTAGAAAAATAGGAAAGGACATGTTAGGTAAATAATCCAAAATTCCTTAGTATTTTTGTTTTTATCTTGAAAAAACAGTGCTCCATACAGAAATAGAGCTTAGATTATAATTATTTTTTTTTAAAATATGATTCCTTCGCTACATAAGAGTTCTCATGTTTCAAAAACGAGAGCCGAAACCATCAATATAATTATTAGAATTAAATTGAATTAAAGTAACAAAAAAATTCATCTTCAAGTGAAGATTTAGGAATAACCAATTTTGAAATTTATTTATCGTTATAAAAATTACTAAAGAAAATTTGGGGTTCCATTTTTGATAAAAGGAAAAAAAAAGAGTTAATTTTTATCCACATATCAGTCACCTTCAGTCCAGTCCATTAAACTCCCCCCCACAACACTGCCTCCTTTTGTTGTGTGAATGACAGTGGCTCATAAAGCCAGCCATTGATCTGCATTTCTTGTTATATATATGGCATGTCAAATCATCTCCATGTCGTGGTAGTTGACTTTAACATCTTCACTTCCAGTGTGTCTTATTATATGCCTTGTCATGCCCAACCTGTACTTGCACACTCTAGTGCAGGTCAGGCATTCAAAGCATGCCAGCATGAAATTATCATATGCAATAGATTGTTGGTTTTCATGTGACTTCTGTTGACTGATCAGACCTGCTTTGGACAAACATATCTGATTGCATTGGGCACATGGCCAGGTTACTATCAAACGTTAAAATCTGTTTTTTTACCTAGATTGCTAAAACTATACCAACCCTCTTTTTCCACGGTAAACCCTAAATACATCTTCTTTCTCTTTACTTCCCCCTTCTTTCTTTTTTTTCTCTCTTCTCTCCTTCCCTTTCAACATATCATTTCCATTAAGTTAACCGATTAAATAGGTCAATGTCTGGTCCCTCCTTCCTCAATACTAAGTATGATAGAAAGAAATATAAAAATAAACCCTCTCTAAACTCAACCATGTCTCTCACACCACTCCTTGCTACCCTCTCTGTTAAATTACAGAAACTTAATACTACCTGTCAAAAGTGTAAATTTTTATTTCATTTTTCATTTCACCTTTTGGAAGTGATGTCTGATGATCCAGCGTCCTTTAAAAGGTCTCTGGTGAAATAAACTATTACAATAAAGTAGCCTTAAAGTAGTCTATTTTCCTTTAAATTATTAGCTCTGAAATTACATTGAGCTCTCAGGATTTCATCCTCCTTGGGACTACATATACGGATTACCAAGTTTTTCATAACTTATATATATATATATATATATATATATATATATTTTGAATAAAAGACAGACCACGTTAAGATTCCATGTAATAAGCTATTTCACCATAACCCCTTTAACAGGGTTCTGGATCATCAGACTTTACTTCCAAAAGCTGAAATGAAAAATGAGAAGAAATTCACACGTTTTTTATGGACCTCATCAAGTATACGCAAAGTTAACGAAGTGAGGAAGTGAGGTGGGAGAGAGGATATGAGTGTGTCATATGTATCATTTTAGTTTCCTATTTTAACCACAGTGTGTCGGCTGGATGTTGCTCAAATTTAACGTGTCTCGTCTCTAGATAAAGGTGGTTATAAGGTGAAAATGAAGAACTACCTTAAAAGGGAGACGTTCCAACAACCCCAATAAATTACACGACAGGTTTCATTCAAATTCTTAGACGCTGTCAGTTCGCGTTACTTTAACGTGCATATTTGGGAGGTTAAGGTTTGATAAATATCTAAATTTTCAAACAATCTACGAAGAAATTAATTTGAAATTCGGTGGAGTTTTGGGTATTTTCTATGAAGCAGTCGATTGGAAAATCCATAGACAGAACATTGAAAGAGTAATCCAATTTATATTTAGTACTTTTTTCCACTAAAACTTTTATCTTATAGCTTGTTAGGTTGACATTTATTCGTTTGATTTTTGTTCATTAAAAGTAAACTCGTGGTTGTTTTTTTGTATCCAGTTATCAACAGTCATTCCCATTTAAATAATTTTATTTTCCACATTGGGGTAGTATCTTTTCAATCTCAATTAAAATATTAATCTAAAACTTTCCCTTCGTGCTATTTAAAATTCACTTCCAATTGGAGAATATTAGAGGAGAAATTTGGAAGAGATGTCACTAGCAGAAAATTAGGCCCTTCTTTTACAATTTCTTATCTTCACATGTCTTAAACCCTATTTGTAACCACATACCTATATCGTCTTATATGCCTATGAGTTCCTATATACACCTACACACACATTCACACGAAACGATATATGTATATTTCCATCTTTGGGGTTATGGGGCAATAGCTTATTACATGGAATCTTAACGTGGTCTGTCTTTTATTCAAACATATCTGCTCTGAATTTTACATTGAGCTCTCTGGATATCATCCTCCTCAGGTCTACCCATACGGATTACCTAAATTTGCATAAACTATATATATATATATATATATATATATATATATATTAAATTGAACTATAAAAAAATATAAAATATTTTTATACGTTCAAAAGAATATATATATATATATATATATATATATAATATTGGAATTGAACTATAAAAATGAGATTTTTTTTAAACTCACAGGGAATGTAGTTTGTCAA
This sequence comes from Acanthosepion pharaonis, assembly GCA_903632075.3. Classification (NCBI taxonomy): domain Eukaryota; kingdom Metazoa; phylum Mollusca; class Cephalopoda; order Sepiida; family Sepiidae; genus Acanthosepion; species Acanthosepion pharaonis. The sequence continues at coordinate 491,659 of CAHIKZ030001426.1, read as the reverse complement.
ATATCTCAAATTATCTTTTATCTTTCATAGGAAATGAATAACATTGTAGCCATTTACATCCAAATCGTATATGATGTCTTGATGCTGTCTACAATTCTAAATCTGCAGTTCATAACCGCTAATATATGATTGCTTCTTAACTTTCATTTTTGCCCCTTACTTTGAACTTAGCATAAGCCATTCTGGTTGGTTGATCTGAATAAAAAAAAACAAACTGCAACCATTTCCTTTCTCTTCTTACTTAATCTTTTTCATTTCTTCCTTTTCTCATGAAAAGAGGTTGTATCTTGTTATTAAATCTCAATAAATTGTCTACTCAACAGTTATTTACAAATGCCTGATGAGATGTGTTAATACGCATTTAAACTTGATTGCCTTTGTGTAGTGTTTTTTACATGTTTTTGGTGTAATATCCTAAAATAAAGTATACATACATACATACATGCATACATACATACATACATACATATATATATATCATTGTGGATAGAATTATTCACCTGCCTTCCATAATTACAAATAAAGTTGTAATACCTCAAATTTTCATGGAAACTTCAGATGGCACTGTGTTGTCCTGTAGACAAGGTTACATTTTTCATTTGTTTACATTTGGGACTAGCCTGTTTCCAAAATTTAACATATGTAGTTGTGAGCTAACTGAGAAATGTTCCATTTAACAATGGCACAACATTCATATTGTGAGTAGGCAGATATAATTTTTACATACAGTCATGCAGCCTTGCGTCCATTACCATTTACGTGGCTGTATGGCTATATCACATTTCTTTTCCAGTCCTAAGACAATCAAGTTATCCAACCATTGCTGCTGATTATCATTGCATTGCTGACACAGGATCCATGGCACCACAAACTATGCATGTAGTAAAACTGAGATCCACTCATATGCCTGACCATAAAGAACACATTCTAAAGTTTATCAAAAACAATTCAAGTATCAGCACACAAGTGGCTCTAGCATGTCATACATCTCATAGTATCATATAGATGGTACTTCAAGAGCAGCTCCTGTATTTGTTTCATTTACAATGGGGAACTTTTGCTAATGGCTTATTGTACAAACTGTCAATTCATTGTTTGTCTCTTCAGTCTTGTTTATGTATGAGGCAACATTTGGAAGAGATGGAATAACAACTTTTCTTTATTTTTAATATTTTGGTATTATTTCTTTACTTTTATTTCAGTTTATTTTTTCTGCACCCCCCATTGTCTAACAATGATTTTCCTAAAAGAATTCTTTACCCCTTTTTTGTGTTATTTCTTTTCTCTCTCTTTTCTTTCTTTTTTTTTTCTCTTTCATTTTACTTTTATTGACAATCTCACTATATTCCCACACTGTTCCTAACTCACAAAATCTTTCAATACTAATACCATCCACAACCCTGGTCCTATAATCCATGTTCCTCTCTGTTCAAAATCTCACTCCCCTTCCACCCACCACCAATCACAATTTTTAAATCTAAGGTTATTTTCACATAAATTTTCACACAGCAAAAAGGGAACATATTTTTTCTAACAATTCCACCTACAAGCAGACTCTACCTGCCTCAAGAAATAATGTTGGATAGTCTCTACCATCCCTCTGTTTATTTCTTGCATCCACTAATGAAGAACACAGGCATGTTTGAAAATTCCAAACTTGGAACCTCAATCTCTGTGCTTCATTTTTGTCACCAGGTTAATATTAATAAATGTTTTTCATACTGATTTCATTAGTACCCTTTCGTTTGACTTTGTTTTATTGAGCAACTTATCTACACTATTATAGATATATATATATATTATAATATAATAATATTTTTTGTTTAAAAATATGATTCCTTTGCTACATAAGAGTTCTCATGTTTCAAAAACGAGAGTCGAAATATCCAAATAATTATTAAAATTAAGTTGGATTGTGGTGTTTAGTCCCGTTTCATCTTCAAGCGAAATTTTAGGAATAAGCTATCTATCGGTTTACATGTATTTTTAGGCACAGTCCGTTACAGAATTCGTTATTGTGGGAGTGGATTTTCCTTCGTTAAGTGGTCAGAGAGTTAATTCTTATCAATAGATTCATCATCTTCTGAGAGGTTTTGCTAAGGTTGAGTAGGGTATCTATTTCAAGGCTAATGTTTGCGGTCACCCTTCAGTTAGTTCCCAGTGAGGGATATTTTTATGGCGCGCCTACAATCGTTATGTGTCTGGGGAATTGTCTTTTTTTATTGTCCATCTGATTATCTATTTATTTATTTGTTTATTCAAGTGGGTGTTTTATATACAAATCGCATTGAACTGAATTTCAATTTGTTTTTTTTTTTGACGACTACAAAAATATATTTTTTCCTATTTAATGATTTGGCTTAGCTTTTTAAGAATTTTATTTAGCTATAACGAATTTTTTTTTTTTTTTATATAATTATTTAATACGAAAGTTTGTTGATGTCTGCAAAAACCATTAACTCCTGCCTATGGTTTAATAATTTTTTCATTATTTAGAAATTTAATGATGTGTAGTTTTTCCTGTAAGCATAAAGGGCATGGGTCATCCCAGGTTTTACAAGTTCTTGTTTTATTTACTATTTTTCATTTTACTTTTTTGTGTTTTATTCGTTTCTTTTTTAGATGCCAAAATATTGGGATAGAGATGTCTGATTTCTATTTTGAATATTGTTGAAGGAGCTCTTGTGTTGCCTCCATCTAATTTTAAAATTATTCTTCGTTGAGCCTATGTATATCCTATCAGTGTTAGGACTCTCAATGGATGAGATAGTGCATTGGTATACCACGGATTTTTGTGAGGCATTTATTTTCCAACATGGCAGTTTTAGGGTTTCTACAATCAAATAATTTTTTCGTTATTTTTATCCAATTTTAGATTATGTGTTTTATTACTGTTTTTTAATATGCGTGTTTCTCTATTTTTTCTTATTGTCTTTTTAGATTCTTTCTATATTTTCAGTGCAGCTGTAACTCAATTTCAAGGTGTTTTTGTTAAAGATGTCGCTAAGTTTGCTATTAGTGGGAAAGTGCTTTTCAATTAAAGCTAGGAACTTATGGCCTAGTTTGGTGCTGACCATTTGGTTGTAATTGGGGTGTATACCAGATGATCTTTCTTTTTCCTGTTTTTAATATTATTGGTACTATCGTTTCTATAGGTTATGTCAGCGTTTTTTGTATCCGCTATTTTTTCAGGGCTGTGTTGTAAAAATATACTGTGTTGTTGGAATATTTCCTTATTTGCTGAGTTCATACTTATTCTCTTCTCTATTGATGTGGGTATATGCTTAATTATAGATGGAGGGTGGTTTGACTTAGGATGTACATACAGGGGATTAGTATTAGGTTTTCTGTAAGGTAGGGGAAATGTTGTTCGTTAAGTCTAGGGTTACATCTAGGAAGTTTACTCTTTTTAATTTAGTGTTGACTATTGTTTTTAAATTTAGTTTCCTGAATTCATTGTAAATTATCTTTCTAATTTTCTCTGTTTTAAAGTTTGTGGAGCTTCTCACTACCATGAACCCGTCATCTCTGTATAGCCTGATGTCCCCAACATCTAGTTCACGGTGGGCAGTTAGATTGTACAGTATAAATAGACTGACAAGGTCCGAAGATTCTGCAGAGTCTAGAGATGCCATGGTGATGTCAAAGTTGTCATTGGTGTTTTTAATCCACTGGTCCCCATTATGGATGAGGACAGATTTCTTTGCACTGAGAATTATGTTTGTTTCTTCCTTAGTTAAGTCTGAATATACTGTAGCAAACTCCAGGGCAGTCGTGAAGAGGTCTTTTGATATTGACTGGTAGTAATCGACAATATCGAACTGAATTAGGGTGCAGTCGGGCTTATTGTCGATGTTGGTAAACCAGTTTATGACTTCTTTGGTGTTAATCCAGAGTGTTAATCCAAGTTGTTTTTTAATTTGGCTAGTGATCCTTTCCAGGATTTTTTTGCTTATCTTTCCTATGTCGGGTCTAGTAGGGTTTATCATACAGAATGAGAATTAATAATAATAATAATTATACATACATTCTCACACCTCTAGCACATTTTGTGCATGAAACTCAGTCATGCTAGAAGTGCAAGATAGTATGTATATTTATTAATATATATTTTTTTGCTCTGTTTCATTATATTAAACACTGTTTCATTAACATCTGCACTGTATAAGTAATTCATTGAGTCTAGAAGAAACCTCAACAGAATACGACTATTATCACCAAGTTGCTCAGTCCAGAGCATTAGAAGCCAGTTAAAGCAAGGATATTCAGTTAGAAATAATTAGGAGGATTTGAAATAATTAGAATTAAGGAATTCATTGAGTCTAGAAGAAACATCAACAGAATGCAGAAAGCACTGGACAGTCATTTCATCCTATATTTGGGACACATCAGCAGTGCGCATCTACTACTGAGAATTGAAACCTGAACAGTTACGATTGGAGGCAAATATATTCTATATTTTTATAATGTTCTTAATTCTAATTTCATCTTGTTTGTAATTGTGACCACACACACACACACACACACACACATATATATATATATATATATATATATATATATATATATATATATATACACACATACATTTACATATAAGAACATATTTATATATAGATATAGATATATATATATTAATAAATATACATTTTTCCTCACCAGTAGCATGACTCTGAGTTTCATGTATAATGCAGTCTTCAGGTGTTGAATTCCCTACACACAAGCCACCAATCTACAAATGGGTAGCATGCCACTAGTGTTTACCACTGGTGGCTCGCTATCAAACAGTTGGTGTGTTTGTCATAGCAATGTTACCACTAGCAGATTGCTAGAGGGTCACTGATGGCCCGCCAGTGGCCTGCCTGTGGCTGCCACCAGAGAACTGCTGGCATTGTCATCAGCAGCTGCTAGCAGCTTGTGTGTAGGGTTGAAACTGACCATTATATAATTTATAGGTCTTATAGTTATATTACATTGAGAACTATTTTATTAATACTCATACTCAATATGCAATATTATATATAAAGTCAACATAACTAATAACATTAGAACAGATGAAAAAATTTATATAGGTGCCACAGAAAAAAAAACCCTAAAAGAAAGATATTACAACCACAAAATGTCCTTTGAAAGAAAAAATACAGAAACAATACAACCCTATCGAAATACGTATGGACTGAAAAAGAAAAAAATAACCCCACCAAAATCAAATAATAAAATAGCAGTAACAACTGTAAACTATGCTAAGAGGAAAAATTAGCAATAGTTTTAGAAACCAAAATAAACTCTTAAGCAAAAAAACTGAAATAATGTGTAAGTGTAGGTATATAAATAAATACTTACTTTGCCATCCAAGCACTGATTAAAAAAAATAAATAAATATAAAATAAACTTAAAAAATAAAATATAAGCATAAAGTAAATAAGTAAAATTAAATAAAGAAAAAATACAAATATAGATAAAATAAACAATAAATAAATAAAAAAAAATAAACATAAAATAAACAAAATTAAACAAAGAAATAAAAAGAAACAAAATTAATTTAATGAACAAATACTGAATATACACATCTGTATGCATATGTATGTCTAAAAATAAAATGCATATATATAAATAATATATATATATATATATATATATATATATATATATATATACAAGCAACTAGAAACAAACAAAACCTAACCTTCCATAATTAATACCTCAAGATAACACCAAGGAAAATAAATAAACAAACAACTAGCTATTAAATAAAAATGAAACATTAGATAAATGATAACATATAAGCAAATATTTAATTTACTGCCTAAACACTATTTAAAAATACATGGCATCTCTATGTCTCTTCAATAGCAGTGGAGTTTTCCAAGGAGAGTGTGACTTTAGATTGTTTCTATGAATTTCATTGCTTATTGTTCATTTAGTGACATAGATTCCTGATGATAGCTAATCATCCTGCAAGTTTTGAGTAACCATTGGATTTTGTTTAATTTGCCAGATTAATTTCCTCAAAGATCTTGAAGAAACCTTCCATGGAGCATTTGTTCTTCTTTGGTTTTCAACAGTTTTGATTTTTTTTTACCTTGCATTGAATGAACTATTGGTAGTAAATAGAATATTCAGGTTCTCTGAGATTTTCCTGTAACTTTTACCTTATTTACAGAGTTTAACAATCAGTTCTTTCTGTGAATTTGTTAATTCTTTACCACTTTCCATGACTTTACCTCTTTCCCACCTTCTTGCACAAATATCAATTACAGAATGTTCTGTTTGCATTTTTTATGGTAAAAATAACTACTGGTAACATTATTGGAACATTCTAGAATATTACACTTCAATAACCTAGAGCAGTGGTTCTCAACCGGGGTCTACATGGACCCTAGGGGTCCATGTAATATTTCCGGGTCCACAGGCAAAACTCAATTGTTGTGTTAATTAAAAATAGTAATAATAATTATTATTATAATTATAGTAGAATATTTTATTTGTATTAAATTAGTTTTCATTTAAAAATAAAGCTTAATCGTATACTATTTCTTTGATAATTAAAACCTTAAAATTTATATTAGTGAAGAATAGAAAATTGTTCTTATGTCCAATAGCTATGAAGGGGTCCACCAAGATAAAAAGAAGGGGAAAGGGGTCCATGGGTAAAAAAAAGGTTGAGATCCACTGACCTAGAGTAATAAAGTAAATTATAAGTTTTAAATTCTGAAATTTGCAGTGTATGAATACTTTTTCACCTATTAAAATAGACAAATAAGATTTACTTCTATTAACTCAATTTTTTTTGTTTTCTATGCATATTTATTTATTATGCATCTGTGTAGAGTTAATTATATGAAAATTATGTTTGTTCATTACTTGGAAATACAAAGAATTCAAAATTTGTATGTGTACGAACATTAGTTTCCCCCCACTGTATGTGTGTGTATGTAAGTAAATGCACATACAGAGTGTATGAATGTAATCATATGCATGCAAATTCAAACAATAATAATTAAAAATTAATTATAAACCTAACCTGCTACAATTAATATATGCGTTCTCATTTTATGTGTGTTTTTGTGTTTTGTAAAGTGTGTAGTTGTAGCACATTTTGTTGGATATTATTTGTTGGTATTGTGGTTACTCTTTTCTGGATGGATTTTGTTTGAGATTAGTATGGATTAGATGATAGTTCTGGTGGTTTGTGTTTGTGATGGGATTGCGTTTTGTGTTGAATTTCTTTCTTTTCTTTTTATGCTAGTATTTTTGCAAGTGTGTGTTTATGCATGTACACACACACATGTTGGGGTGTTTATGTGTGCACAGCTAACTGTGAGATTGTGTTTATGTGGTTGTATGTTCATACTCCTATATGCGTTTTTTTTATTTATGTTTTTTCTTGGTGAAAAAAAAACAAAAAATGAGAACACAACATACAACCACATAAACGCACACATAAACACAAAAACATGTATGTATGTATATATATATATGCATTGATATACATACATATATATATATATATATATATATATATATATATATATATATATATATATATATATATATTATTATATATTTTTTCAGCATGTTTTCATTAAGACATGTCTCATTAAATAATTTAAACAAGTTTTGTCTACATATTTTCAATAGCATCCTCTTAGATTCATTTAGCCTTAAACATATTAGTCTTTTACATCACAATCAAATACATTCTAATTATAAACAAGACAAAAATATCCTAAAAAAAACTAATACATATCAATGTATCCATCACAGATCCTAGTAAAAAAATAAAATTAATTATATACTATACTAAATTCAATATATCCAATTTAACCATTCATAATAACTCCTCCATAATGTTTGCAGAAAACAACATTATATATGAATTTAAATGTCCCTTGGCAGATTGTATCTACAACAGAAGAATTAATATATATGTTAATCATACTATTACTACATTGTCTCAACAGTTGAGTTTTCATTTGAATGATATATCAAACATATCAAAACATTTACAACATGCCTATCCATCTTTACAATTTAAAAAAATGTGAAAACACATCTATACTTTATCATGAAAATAATAAACATAAAATAAAAATTCTTGAAGCTATCCATATTAAAAAATTGAAACTAACCCTTAATAAAATTAATTATGAATACTGCACAAATATGTTAAAATGTTTACAGTAGATAGTTTAAAATATGTTTTAACTAATAGTTTTTTTGTTTTTTTTAAAATATATAGACATTTCAAACTTAGTTACCTCCCCTGAGGTTTAAAACATGAAATTTAAACCATACAGTAAATAAGCTTAGTGTTTTCACTTCACACTTAAAAAACTTAACTTTCAGATGAACAAAACAAATAGGAAAATAAAGCAAAACACCTTGATGATGATATTGTTCTAATGTCAAAACTACTCAGAATAAATGAATATGTATCAACATGGTAATTTTCTCTCTTGCCTTAATAAGGATACAAAAAAGCACGTCCGTGAATATGAGAGGATCCTATTGAAAATAAATAAACAATTTTTATAAATTATTCAGTGAGACATGTTTTAATATATATATATATATATATATATATATATATATATATATATATATATATATATGATATAATAATTAAATGATTTAAAATGTTTTTTTTGCTACACAGTTCTAACCATGTTTTAAAAATGGAAGCTAAAAGCTTTGAATTTAATTTTGTAATTAAATTAAAAACATTAGTTCCATTTCATCCTCAAGCGAATTTTGGAGTAACTTATTTTTAAATTTACTGAATTTTAAAGGCACGGCAAAAATTCATAATTCACTGTTTCCAAGGATACAGAGAAATCCACTACGCCAGACAAGGGGTGGTTGCATGTTCATTTTCATTAACTTTTGTTGTATCAGTTATTAGTTACTTTCTAAATAAGGGTTACATTTAGGTAGGGGTAGGGATGTATTTTTCAACAAATCCTGACATCTGTTAAATGCATGTCATCTGGATTTTTTTTAAATTCTATTGTTAACAGCAAAAAATTCTTACGGCATTTTTTCTATTTGTATACTTAAAGATTTTTTTTGAATGTTTAGGTTAGAATACGTTTTATTTAACTACAATTTTAAAATATTTTCACTTTTAATATAACCCCTATAGCGAAAAAACCATAAATCAGTTAATTTATAATATTAATGCTCTGTAAATTTACATTGAGCACTATTTTGTAAGAATAAAAATATTCATAAGAAGACCGGATAATATATCTTACTGTTCTTTCTTTTTATTTATATATACATATATATATATATATATTAATATATTTATGTATGCATGCGTGTTTTATGAGATATTATGCATCTGTGTATATATGTGTGTTATATATATTATATCATATATTATTATTATATATTATATATCTATGTATGTGTAATATTATACATATATGTGTATATATACATATGTGAATATATATATATATATATATATGTATGTGTATATATATATATGCATATGTGTGTATATATATGTATTTATATATATATATATATATGTATATATATAAATATGTATATGTGTATATATATGTGTGTACATATATACACGCATATATGCGTGTATATATGTGTTTATGCGCATATATATATGTGTACGTATATATATATGTATGTGTGCGTATATATGTGTGTGTGTGCATATATATATGCGTGTATAAATATGTATGTGTGTATATATATGTGTGTGCATATATATATGTGTATGTATATATGAGTATGTATATATATATATATGTTTATATATATGTACATGTGTGTATATATATGTATGTATATATATATATATATATATATGTATGTATGTGTATATATGTATGTATGTGTGTATATATATGTATGCGTGTATATATGTATGTGTATATATATATATATAGATATATATGTGTGTGTATTTATGTGTATATATATGTATGTGAATATATATGAGTGTGTATATATATGTATGTGTATATATGTATACATATGTATGTATGTGTGTGTATATATACACACATTCATACATATATATACACATACATATATATACACACACTCATATATATATATAAATACATATATATACACATATATACACACACACACATAGTGTAATTTATTAAGAATATCTCATATAAGACCATTTAATGCGTTGTATTTATTAAATTAATTATATAGTGGTATGAATAATTCTTGTCTATCTATATTGAAGTGTAACATTTTTTTACGAAAGTGGTCATAATTTTCAAAATTGGATGAAAGTAGTAGAGTTGTAATGTTTATTTTGTTTATCTTTGACTATTGTCTCATTATTGATGATTTTTTTATTTATTATTTTTATATTCAAGGATCTTTTTAATAACATTTGGTATAAATTTTATTCCTTTACATTTTCTTATTAATTTACAAGACATTATTAATTGTAAAGTAATGTACTTTCAATTTTGTTAGAAAGTGTTCCCATTTATAACGTTATTTTGTTTCCCTTTTTACTACTAGTCAATTTGTTTTATTATTTATCTTTCAAATAATTTTAAACAACCACAATAATAATAACAATAATAATTATAATAATAATAATAAAATTTTCTCTCATACTTTATTATATATATGTATTGACACATTGATGATGATCTGTTTATTCCAACATCCAATGTAAAATATATATATATGTTTTATGTGTGATGGGGCAGTGGGTAGAAGTAGTACATTTGTTGCTCGACTGCTGCACTTATTTTTAAGATGGATGAGCAACACTGGTCTAAATCTCCAAGCGCCATAAACTGTAAACCACTTCAGCAGGCATGCTAAATCACATGGGTAGTGCTTGCACCACACTACTAGGCGAATGATCTGTACAAACAGACATATATGTATGTATGTATGTATGGTGAGGAGGGAGGCTAGAATTCCTGCAGGACAAATAGAAGACCTGTCAAAACACAAAACGGCCATCTAACTATATCTGTACAAGACCATAGAAATGTTTTGGCTGGTATCCAGATGCAAGGTTAGCCCAGTGGGGGTGGGACCTCCCAAGCATTCTGGCAGACTCCTAGGAGAAGGATATTCTGATAGAAAACCTGCCTCATAGCCACATTAGATATCTTACAACTCCTTGTCTCTGGACAATGTGGCTTTGTGGTGAGGTTCGTTGCAGTGCTGTGCAAGCTGCATGACCTTAAAACCTGCACAGGCATTACTGACAACTTGCCAGCTGTTTGTTTTTCAATCCAAGTCCAATGGCAATGATGATGCAGCAACATGTACAGGTCTGATGGCACTCGAACAAAGGTTAATAAACCAATGATGAAACTTAAACTATCTTGTTGGAATGTACAGACTCTTACAGATAATCCTGTGAGATTTGCTCCTCAATGCAGAACAGCTCTGGTGCCTAGGAAGCTAGAGAGATAATCTATAGATGCAGCTGCTCTCTCAGAAACTCGTTTAGCTGGTGATGGTCAACTTCAAGAAGTTGTAGGTGGCTATACTTTCTTCTGGAAAGTGCACTGAGGAGTATAGAGTAGCTGGTGTGGGTTTTGCTGTATGTAGCACACTTGTATGAAAACTTGCTGACCTTCTTAAAGTGGTCAGTGAGCATTTAATGACCCTTTGCCTACATCTGAATGTATCACGATACACTACAATCATTAGTGCCTACGCCCCAACAATGGACAGTACTGAACTTTTAAAGAGTCAATTCTGTGAATCTTTGAGAAGCATATTCAACATGATTCCAAAAGATGACAAGATTATCCTCCTTGGTGACTTCAATGCCGAGTCTGTGCAGATTGGGAGACCTGGAGTAGTTTGGGGAAATATGGTGTTGGAAAAATCAACACCAATGGTTTAATGCTTCTTGAACTTTGCACTGAGGAGTGATCATGTTACTACATGGATGCATCCCCATTCACACCAATGACATCTCATTGATTATGTCATCATCCACTAGAGAGATATGCAAGATGTTCATATTGTTAGGTCTATGCGTGGTGCAGATTGTTGGATTGATCATACCCTAGTGAGGGCCAAAATGAATTTTGTTTTTAAACCAGCAACTAGACAAAACAATATTTGAATGTCACAAAAGTGCATTCCCTGGAAACACAGGAATCACTAAAACAACGACTTACTGAAATCAATGATACATCTTCATGGGACTCTTTGAAGAAGAATATATATGAAGCAGTTGAGGAACTGCCAGCAAAACATCGATACTGGTTTGATGAAAATGATGATGCTATCAAGGAGAACATTGCAAGAAAGAATCAAATACAAAGTTCAATGTTGCAAAACAGGCCTGTCCAAAGAACAACACAGTAAACTACAAAAACAGAGGCTCAACATGCTCTTCGAACTATGCAGGAAAAATTGTGGTCAGAGCTAGCAAATGAAGAATACAGAGAATTCAAATAAAACCAAGCAGATGTACTACTTGATGAGACAAGTATTTGATCCAACAGGATTGCACCTCAGGACAGAGGACGGCATAAATCTCCTCACAGACATGGATGATATGCCAAGAGATGGAAGAAACACTGGTGAACTACTGATTAGGCCTTCAAATGTGGACCCTGAGGTTCTTGAGAAAATACCCCAAAGACCCATAATGGTAGAACTTGACAGCCAACCATTGCTGGGTGAGGTTCTGCATAGCATGGAGGGAATCAACATGGGCAGAGCTGTTGGTGTTGATGGCCTTCCTGCTGAAATATTCCATTATGGTGTAACCCATTTAAGTCAACTTATACATGATCTTATTGTAAAGATTTGGATAGATGGAGAAGAGCCCCATATATGGGTATGGTACCTATAAAATGCATCAGCTGGTGCAGTAGTAGGTGAGTGATTGTCTTTAGGCATAATATTATACCAATAAACTACCTCCAGTATAGAGCACTGTTTTCTAGCTGCAATGGTTTTGATGCTTCAGTGACTTCTTTCTACTGTACCAATTCTTGGAAGGTGCATAGGCACATCGGAACCACAAACGTACACCCCAATTACTCAAAAAATTCTTGAAATGTTTGCATGTGAATGCTGTGTCATTGTCAGTCAATATCTCAAGTGGCGGACCCCGTTCATAAAAAATCGACTCCAACTGATGAACTACACTGGTAGAATCTTGTTGACATAGTGGTTGCCATGTCACAAACCGTGAGGGTCCACAATCAATGATTGTCAGAAAGTGCTTACTACCATGGTGAGTGATGTCCATTGCTAACCTATTCCAGTTGTCCCTCATGTTCAGCTTTCCTTTTTGCCAATGCACTGGAGCCGGGTCAGTGGTTTGGCAAGCCTCACATTCCTTGACAACCATTTTTACAACTTCTGACGATACTGAAGGATCTATCAATCTAACAAAGTACAAGGTCCTTTTTATGCCTGGGTGTCCATTTTTTCGGTGGGTATTAGCCACTTGATGTGCGTCCAACTTGGTCTTTGTAGTGATGCATACTGACTGCACTAGCTCCGTTCCCTCCTTGTATAGGTTTAACCACCGCTTTAGCACCCTGGAAAACAGGTCTGCCAGATTTATATTGGATTTGACCAGTGTTATGTCTACCATCAAGCTATATTCAGCTACAAGCTCACAAAGTGTATTCAACCATCTCTGCACTATCATTTCCCCAGACGCTTTCATATTTATTCAAGCTTTGCCAGTTAAGGTGTTCGAAATCTACTGATGAACACATGCTGAATAAGTAAAAAGATGTACTGTCAACACCTGCCATTGAAGAGCCAAATTGACACCCTTTATCGTTGCGTCTAACACAGCAAAATTGATGTGCTTATCATCTCCAGCCAGGTGCAGCCACAACACATCCTCAATGACATTTCCATTTACCTCTAATACCACACCTGTGGCTAAAGGTATCGGGGATCTCTCCACCTCGCCTACATTGGAGAGAGCCATTATCACTCCAGACCTGCTAGCCCAACACCTTAGTTCTGTCTTTTAATCTTGTCAGCTCCTTGCATATTAGTCTGTACTTGGACAGGAACTTTCTCACACATTTGACAGGAATCAAACTTTTGTTGAAATAAATGTCATCAATATATGCTGATGTGGCATTCACAATAGTTTCGTTTTGACACAATACCACGTTAATTACAACTTTCATGATGAGAGGTGCCACATTTAAACCAAAGCCCAGTCAGGTGAGACAGTATCATTGACCCTTCAATATGAGTTTGATAGGGCCACAATGCCTTCTCAACATGTATCTGCAGATTAGTCCTCTGTAAGTCCAATAAGGATACATTGGCTCTCAATCATCGCCATTCCTGCAACTTATATGCACACACCTCCAAGTTAGTGGATATAGTTTCACAAAACCATTCAACTCGTGGTAATCCAGTAGTGGACAGAACTTCTGTTTGCTCTCTTGTATCACTGCCATTAGACACTTAGGTGGGCCAAGTTAGTCTTCAGGGTATGGTCGCAGCCATCCATTATCCAGCCATGACTGAAGCTCCATCCTATATTCGTCCTGTGCATAGTTGGGTACTGAATATTCTACCACTCTATTCTTTAGGGTGGTTGTCCATTTGTCCACTTCCACGAGGCCATCCATACTTTGTTACGACAGTCAAACTCTGCGCTAAAGTTGGGTTCAGTGATGGAAATAGCAGCACATTGGGGCTCTACTTTCTTCAAAAAGTGAACCTGAGGGATTAATGTGCACCCCACCTAATTCTCTGCGAACCCAAGTAGTGGTTCATCCACAATTAGGGCATCAATGCACATGGGTTGAGCAAGACTAATATTCAACATAATACTGCCCTGTCTACGGCATGTTAGTACCTTACCGTCGCCTGTTAGGACATCTGTCTTCATTGGTCGCCAATTGTGGCATGCGCATTTGCTCACCAACATCCATGAGCAACCAGGATCAACCATGGCCGTGCACTTCTTTCCGTCTACAGCCACCTCAATGATAGGTAGTATCATGTTCTTTAATCGCTTGGGGAGAAGACCAGCACTGATGTTTGTTCCCCAGATCCGGTGCCCTGGCACTCTGATGAGATGTGCCCAACCTTGTTGCACTGAAAATACTGTATCTTATAGTGGGATCTTCGTGTCCGGGTAGCCATCCTCTCTGAGTAGCCTTGCCTGCAGTCCTTTGCCAAAACACTTAAAGCAAACAATGCTGGCCATCCATGTGGTAATGTCAGTATTCCTGTGTTGAGCTGCTGTGGCAACTAACTCATCCAGCTCTTTGCTATTGGTCATAACGGCCCGAGCACGACTTAAGATCTGGTCCAACATTATAGTGTCAATTCTGGATGATGCTCAGAGAAGTTGCTTGACTTGTTGGAGCAGTCCAGAAACAAATGCACATGTCATCCATCATTCAGGCAGTTGGCCACCAACCGACAAAGCTAGCCGTTTCAACTCTGCTAAAAATTTGTCTACAGTTTGATCATATGCAGGGAATGAATCCACCACATATGCAGTTAGTAGGGCTTGCTTAATCTGCTCTGCATCTGACCTCTGTTCCTTTGTCAGCTGCCGATACACAGAGAGAGCCCCAGTTCTCAAGCACAGTGGCAGTATCCACTTGACTTTCTTCATCTCACAGACTTCACAAACCAACTCTACATTTTCAATCCATTTTACAATTGTTAGATCAGTTAGCAGCCCCACTCAGTTCAGGTATCAGCCTAATATCGAAACTTCTGTACGCCATGACTGGGAGGAAGACCGAAATAGTTGTAGCTTAAATGAGTCTCTATTACTCAGATATCGCTCATACAATTCAAGATACCACTGGTTCAATCCACCGTTCTTGCTTTCTGCACACTTCAAAATGTAAACCTGTCTTTTCTCCCATTCTCACTGCTTCAGCCCTCTTTTATCAGGCCAACAGTACGGTCAACAAACCAATCAGCATTCTTCATTTTTATTCCCAGGTAAATAACCTCCTCCGGTTCGACCAATCATCACATGACTTGCTATTGGTCAAAGCATGCCAAACTGTACAAAAAACCCTCATTACCGCACATACTGCTGGAATGGCTAGACAGGAGAGAAATGCCATTTTCAAGGAGCACACTTGCCAATGCCGCACATTGAAGTAAGACCCTCATTTTATTTGCACTAGATGCAAGCCACTCTGGCTTGCTTGCTTCTATGGGACTGTTGACCACAGTTATGTCATCTCTGCTATATGAGACATGGGTAGTCTATCACAGATACTGAAGATACTGGAACGTTTTCATAAACGATGCCTTCAGTCTGTGCTTGAAATCCACTGAATGTCTCACACCCTTATTACTGTTGTTCTACAAAGGACCAATTCACTCTCTGAATTCACTGTAGAAGCAATTATATGCAAATACAGACTGCAATGAACAGGCCATGTTATTCATATAGCAAATGACAGAATGTTAAAACAATTAATGTATGAAGAACTGGAAATGGGGAAAAGACTGCAGCACAAGCCAAAACTTTATTATAAAGAGTGCCTTAAAGAGTCACTATACAAGTGCAATATTGGTCTTGATAACTGGGAGACTCTAGCCGAAGACCGAGTTTCTTGGAGAGCTGCTATTGCTGATGGCATCAAGATATTCCATGAAGCATCACAAAAATATGCAGAACTGAAGAGAGAGGTTCGGAAGGGATACCTGAATTGCCATGAGGTGCCAACCTGGCTATGTGCCCAATGTATTTGGATATATCTGTCCAGGGCAGGTCTGCTCAGCCACCAGAAATCACGCCAAAACCAACAGTCTATTTCATATGACAATTTCGTAATGGCATGCTTTGAATGTCCAACCTGCATTAGAGTATGCAAGTCCAGGTCGGGCCTGACAAGACATATAAAAAGACACATTGGAAGTGATGATGTTCAAAGTCAACTTCCACCACTTGGAGATGATTTAACATGCCATATATGTAACAAAGCAATACAGGTCAATGACTGGCTTTATGAGCCAATATTGGTTACACAACAAATAAATGCAGTGTTGTGGGGGAGTAGTTTAACAGATGACATGTCAGTGATGGTCATACTCACTTTGTGAGTTAACAGCCACTATATATATATATATATATATATATATATATATATATATATATATATATATATATGTATGTATATATGTACACACATATATATGTGTGTGTGTGTGTGTGCATATCTATGTATGTGTATATATATATATATATATATATATATATATATATATATATATATATAGCTACTTCAAAACAGCTTTTCTATAAGGAGTTGTCTGAAGGGGCGTACACAACACAATCCTAAAATGAGGTTCAAAGATTGTCTGAAAAAATTGCACTTAAAAGCACATACTTGAGAACTTGGAGAATCCTGCTTTGGATTGTGACAGCTGGAGCTGTTCCTTGAAAGCAGATGCAAATGCATTTGAAGATCAGATGAATGTGTAGTTTAAATTTGAGAGACTGGCCTAACTTTCTTAGTAGGCTCTAATCCTGAGTGACAAAGTATAGATATTTTATTTGTCATATTGTCTGGTCGTTTGTAGACTAACTTCCTTTTCTCGCCCACCCCCCAGTCTTTCGTACACTGCATATTTATATTTTCTCAAATCTCGTGGTTGCCATGATTTTGCATTAATTTGTCAGCATAAAACAATATGGATTCCCCACGACATTCTTTTTATGTACGGACGTTCATAAGGTAAGTTTTTGTTTGTTTTTTTTTCAAACTACATGCCCCCACTGATCTCATGATCACATCTCATGTTACATAGTTATCCATCTGGGTAGGTGTCACTCTCTTTGCGATCTCCGCAGTGTTTGGGGATGAGCCTCATGAGAACTTCTCCCATTGTCTCCATCATTCTCTGAATCCTCCTGAATCACTCAAGAACATGTCTTAGCATACCATCCACCTCAACATTGTTGCACGACTGTGCCCCGGTAATTGTTCCTCTTGTCCATTTTGTCATGCAGTGGGCTCCAGTTGGCTTGACCCAAACCTCCTCTCCAATCCATATAGATTCAGGCCTGTCAGAATGTGTTAAACATGATCTAACTCTAGGATGTCTCCATTGGTATGTGTAAATTGCTCTGTGTGGCACAGTGTCTTCACGTTGGCCAGATTTAGGTGATATATTATACCAAAATACCACTTCGGCAGGTGATAACCCTCCTCTCTCGGCAATGACTTTTATAGTTTGGTGGTTTTGTTCTACAATATGATTTCCGCTAGGCCTGTACACTGCTCTATAATATTGCCTAGTGTTCCACTTGTCCAACATCTCTCCATCAAATCTTGCACATTATCTACCACTTCGCATTGATTTTTTGCTACTCTTGCCATTTGGTTGTATGTTCATAGCACAATCTCCTCCTCTGAACACCACGTTACCATTTTCATAGACGGTAACCCCTCCAATCTGGCGGATAAGATCCGTTCCCACAATCACGTCAACGCCGTCAATGATCCTTTCCATCACAATTGCCTCAATTCTCAGTAACCATCCACATACCTCCAACGTCACTGTGCTGATCCCTCTGCAGACAACCTCCTGTCCATCCACTGCTCTTACAGTACTTGTACTCCTACAATCAGCCGAAAGACCTGACCGGATTAATGTTGCAGTGCAGCCAGTATCAATCAGGGCCCTTGCTCTCCTGCCTTCTATTAGCGCTTCTATTGTTGGTAGTGTTCTAGTATGCACCATTGATGTTTTGAAGGGGTAACTGCCAGTGCACCGGTTGCCCCCTGTTCTTTTTCCCTGTGGGCAGTGTTTTACATAATGCCCCGGCTCACCGCATCCATAGCAGGTCACCTTGATTGGTTCCCTAGAACAAGTGAGGACCCTTGCAGTTATAACATTTGCCACTAAACGGTTTGATCACTCTTGGTCTTCAATCATGCTGTTTAGGTTCTCGTTCTGCGACTGCTACCACTTCTGGTCTCTGTGTGGCTGTAAGCACCCTGGCAGTTGAGATTATTTCACTGAGTTCTAGTTTCTCCACATTTGGCAACTGCTGTAGTGGCACCAAAATTCTTTCCAGGAACCCATTGACAAATGTGAGCTTTCCGATCTGCTCTTGTCCACTTCCTTCAAACCCTGCTACTTCCACAAGTCTTTGTATTTTCATTGCATACACATCAACGGCTTTGCCAGTCCACTGCATCTTCACTAGCTTTGCATATGCAGAAAAAACTCCGTCCATAAAGGCTGTTTTTAACTTAGCCTCTATTTTCTTTGCATCCTGTTGATCCTCTCTGGTCAACTGAAGATATAAGGCTAGGGCGTCCCCTTCTAAAAACAGGGACATAAATCTTGTGAAGTCATGGATTTTTTGCAGTCTTGCTACCAATTTCACTTTTCCCAATCAGGCCATCAAATCACCTTCGCCACTGAACGTTTTCACCACATCGACAGTTACTTTGTGATTCCTCTCCATATTGTCACGGTGCTTATAACAGATATATATGCTGATATAGCTTGTAGTTTAAATTCGAGAAACTGGCCTAAATTCCTTAGTAGGCACCAATCCTGAGTGACAAAGTGTAGATATTGTATTTGTCGTATTGTCTGGTCATTCATAGACTAACTTCCTTTTCTTGCCCCCCCACATCTTTCATACACTGCACATTTATATTTTCTCAAATCTCATGGTCGCCGTGATTTTGCATTAATTTGTCAGCATAAAAACAATATGGCTTCCCCACGACATTCTTTTTACGTACGGACATCCATGAGGTAAGTTTTTTTTTTCAGAACTACAGAAGAAGTATCAGCAGTTGAAAAGGGATATCAGAAAAGGTAAAAATGTTGAACTCCAAACTTATATCGGGATTGAATGTGATCTCATATGTCTTCAATGTGGTAAAAATAAGTAAAGAAGTCTTTAAAAGTCAGCAACAACGTAACATGAATTACAATGTTAGCTACATTAAGTATGGTCTGAAAATATGTAGACTTTGTGGAAAAGAGTGCACTTCTATGGGAGGCCTAAAGAGACACATGAAAATTCATAACAATGACCAATAAGCAGCAGTATTACTTGCCATGAGTCTTTTCAGCTGTAATATTTGTGGTAAACAATGCCAGTCTCTGGCTGGCTTAAAGAGTCATATTAGAGCAATACATGTATAGATTGATCAAGCAATGACAATACTCAAGTATGAGTTTGCAACCATATTATATATATATAAAAGTGAACATAGAAGTCAACACTTAGAGGTGACAATCTGTTTCATGCTAGGCGCAATCGTCAGGCCACGAGTGCTGTTACTTTTCTCGGCTATTTATATATACAGTTCAGTGGTGCATTGTGGGTAGTCTATTTTGGCAGTTATTTTACTGGAAATCGTTTACTTGTTTATTTATTTATTTGGGTTAAATCATTTTGCTTGTTTTTATTTATTTTTATTTTTATTTTTTATTTTTATTTCTTATCTTATATATTTATTTGTTTTATTTTATTAGTCGGTGTTTTTATTAACACAGTAAAAATTTGTTTATATCGCTTATTTAATAGTTTTGTTTTGGTTTGGGAAGATAATTAAAGCTATATATTCAATTTTGAGGTTGATTGATGTTGTTTATTCTAACTATTATTTTGGCAAGAGCATTTTTTAATTTGTTTATTACTTCATGTATTTATTTGGATTGATTATCTTTATTTGTTTTTTCTAACAGTTACTTTATCGAGATCAGTTTGTTAGTTTATTTATTTATTTAGATGAATTTAGATTAATTTATTTTACCTGTTTTTTATTATTTATTTATTATACTGTATATTTTTATTTACACTTTTCGGTTTTTGATTTTTAAGTAATGTAGTATTTATTTTTCTTTTATCGTTATATAACAGTTATAGATATTTTTTTCATCCAATATTTGGTTTGATTTTATAGTCTAACTAATATTTTGGTCATAATGGTTTGTTAATTTGTTTATTATTTATTTTATTTATTTGGGTTCATTGATTTTGTTTCTTTATTTTTTATTTATTTATTCTATTTCGTCTATTCTAACGAGTGTGATTTGGTAATTTATTTGGGTTAATTTATTTTGCTTATTTTATTGTCATTTTGTTTATTTATTTATTTTCTATTTTATTTTATTTTGTTTTTTTCAGTTTTCGATTTTTAAGTAATGGAGTAAAAATTTGTTTTCATGTCTACATTTTGAGATCAGCTTGAATCGTTTATTTAATAATTTATTTTGGTCTGGGTAGGTAATGATAGCTATTTTTTCCTCCAAGCAAAGTTTGCAAGTTTTTGATTGGTTGTTGTAGGCTGATGATCTTTTCCTTATTTTCCAAGATATTTTTGGTGTGATGTGTGTTTTGTTTTTAATTTCTCAGATATACTTAGAAAGCATTGTGTTGTTCGCATATTTAATTGCCTTAACTCTCTCACTAGTGGACTTGTTGCTCAGGTGGAATAGCAAAAAAGGAACACAGAACTGAACTCAGGTTTTATTATCACTAGTACTACCAGTGCACAGAAGAGTGCTGTGCTTTTCAATGATAATTTCACATAATTTAGCCCACTTGCTGAAGCAGGGTGAGGTGTGTAGAGATTTAGATATGGGTGAAGACCAGTGTGGCTTGTCTATCTTAATAATAAGATGCAGTTCAGGAATCACTCTCCTGCTGGTTGTGTGGTGCATACAGAAACCTGTGCCATATATCCTTGCTAAAAGCACTACAAAATGGCTGGTACACCTTTAGACATAACTTGGAGGTTGTGGCAGCAGCTTTGAGAAGTGCTAATATACTCTCGTTGGATCTGCAAAGGACTGCCTTTCTGAAGCAAGGTGTGACTGACACAAGGCAGAAGACCAGGTCGGAGGACTCAAGGAAGTGGACAGTGTTGGTTTATGCTACACTGCCAGGGGAGGTTATTGTGTCTGGACTGAGGCCAGATCTGGTGTTGAAGAAACATTTTTTGCTTGGTGTACTGACAGTGGCATGGGAGGAAGGGATTAAAGAGGCTTATGAAAGAAAGCTGCTTCAGTATGAAGAACTGGTGGCTGAAGTCTGTGAGAAGGGATACAGCTGCACCCTGGTGCTGTTTGAGGTTGGCAGTAGAGGATTTCCTGCTGCTTCCTTAAAGAAATTCCTCAAGTGCGCTGGTATCCAAAAGCCGAATAAGGTAATAAAGGCATGTGGTGAGAAAACGGTGGAATACCTACCATGGATTAGCCAGAAGTTTGTATCAAGCTGCGTCCAACTAACAACATAAACTGGTTGTAATGTAACATCATCCAGCTGTTGCAGGCCCAACGTGTGGGAGGTACTGAGCTTAATGGGCCAAAACTTTGTTGAAGCATGGTGCTCAGCTGAAGATTGCAGCTGGTCTGGAGCACTTGATGTGTACATGTGTTCTATATATATGTATATCCATACATATGTAGATGTATGTATGTGAATATATATCTATGTATGTAAGTGTTTGTATATATATATATATATATATATATATATATATATATATATATATATGTGTGTATGTATATATGTATATGCTTAAAAAATTTGAAAATGAATTGAGCACTATGGCTGTCTAGCATTTCTTTACATTCGTAAAAAATAATATGCTAGAATTTCCTTTTCCCTCTGGCATGTACTGATAACTCAGGGGTAGGAAACTCTGACTGATGGCAAATCAGTCTGGTTTTGATCCCGGCTTGAAACAATCGGATGTTTAGCTGCACTGATGAACTGTGATACAGCAAAAATGACCTATATGTAGATGACATTATATATAGATGTATGTATATATATATATATATATATATATATATATATATATATATATTAAATAAAACAGACCACTTTAAGGTTCCATGTAATAAATTATTTCACCACAGCCCTTTTAAAGGACTGCAGATCATCAGACTTTACTTCCAAACAAAATTTAAATTATTTGCTCTGGATTTACATTGAGCTCTCTGGATTTTATCCTCCTTAGGTTTACCCATACGGATTACCTAGTTTTTCATAAACTAAATATATATATATATATGTCTGATTGAATAAGTTACAAATGTTATATCTGCTTATTTTGATCATAATCCTTTCATATTCCTGAATATTTTTATGTATATTACAATTAAATGAGGCAAGAAATGCACTGTAACTGTGAGAATCACTTTTATTACCAAGTACTTTCCATTTCTTTTAACTCTTGAACTTATACAAATATAAAAAATGAAAAACCTAATAATGAAACCATAGTATCATTTGACGTTGAAAATCTGTTCACTAGCTTCCCAGTTAGAGAATCCATTGATATTATTATTAAAAATATATATAACAATTCATCTCTCCCCTAAATTAATCCTAAAATACTAAGAAAATTACTTTTAACCTCTACCACTAAATCCTATTCTAAAAAAATAAAATTAATCATATATTATACAAAATACAATGCAGTCAATTATTTGCAATAACTCCTGTTCACTAACTGATTTATTACATAAAACCATTACATAAAAATATATCAATTCAGATGTCCCTTGGGAGAATGTATCTCCAACAAGAAAACAAATATATATGTTGGACATTATGACAAGTACATTATCAAGACACCTTACTCTACACATCTGACCATTTGTCCATAGCAAAACATTTGTGCCAGCATTCCTGTCTACATTCACAGTATAGAAGATTACTGATTGATAACACAACTATCCTACACCTAGAACATAACAAATTAAAACTACAGATCCTCAAAGTAATATTCATTAAAAAAATTGAAGCCAACACTGAATAGAATCAGCTACAAATACTGTAATAATGTTCTATGAAAAAAAAAACACCCACTTTTCAAGCTTTAATGCACACTCACCCGTAACATTCAAACATATAAGAAAAATTCTATTCACATTTTAATGAACTCTAAAGCATAACTGTCAGCTGTGGCATTTAAATGCAAAAGGAAAAATTCAATAATGTATAGCTACATATATTTTTTACCTTACCAGTTGCACTCCTGATGATGATCTCAGAAACAGATGGCAAATACTTGGGAAATAAAAGTAATTCTCACTGTTACAGTGCATTATTTAATTGTAATAGAAGGAAAAATATTTCTGAATATGAAATGATTATGATAAAAATAAGCAAATATAATGATTGTAATTTATTCAATATTATATGTAAATATATGTGTCTGTGTGTGTATGCATGTGTATGAATTTATGTATATGTGTGTGTATATAATATATATATATATGTATATGTCTGTATGTATATATATATATATATATATATATATGAATATATGCATGTATGTGTGTATATATATATATGAATATATATGTATATATATGTGTGTATATATAAAATAAATAAATAATTATATTTATGCTCTACTTTTGTATCGAGCACTATTTTTAAAAAATAATAACAAAAATACTAAAGAACTTTGGATTATTTACCTAACCAGTTCTTTCCTATTTTCTATATATTTTCACATATATTGGCTCTCGAATTAAGGTCAAGCACTCTGAACCTTTATTTTTAAAACAACTTCTTTAAGAATATGGAAAAAGTAAATTTCGACATTTCTCTGAAAAACATTCCACAAACAAATGGAATTATTTTGTTAAACTTTTACAAAAAACAGAGGAATTAATTAGAAGAATGAGATGGAAAGCATACTTCTACTTTCGTGGGAATAACTCAACCAATAAAGAACGTGAAGTTTACGGCTTTAAAAGTAAAAAAGTTGCACCATTCAACAAACAGCTATACGAATTTGAAAAAGACCTACTCAACATTATCAGTAACATCTCCTTGTGTGTTGGAATCATATTTTTAAATAAATAATTATATATATATATATATATATATATATATATATATATGAATGAATATATGTAATGTAAATATATATGTGTGTATATGTGTAAATATATGAATATATGTAATGTGTGTGTATATGTACTAGCTGCCGTATCTGGTAATTCTCAGGAAAGCAGATGTTATCGCCAGTTCCTTTTCCCTTAGGGCTAGTATTAAAATAAATTTACTATAGGTGTACAAATAGACTGACATTTATTTTCACAATAGACCTGCAAATACATTTATATATAGATTTACAAACAGAATAATACTGACATTAAAAAAATATTTGCAACACTGACAAATAGTACAGTTAAATGATAAACACCTGATAATTGGATGTTTCTTATCAAGTTTGCAGAGCCTCTTGATAAACAACATTTTTAGTCTTTCTGTGTGGGGTATAAATAAACAAATGATTGGGATTGCTGACTCTTGAACATCCCACATAAAGTTGGCTATGGGAGAAAGCCAGTTCTGCATGGTTAAGGCCCACCACATATAAGGACTACCCCTGAGCTTTGTTAATACTGATTGCAAAACTCAGTTTTACTGTGAATTGCAGCCACTTGAACTGAAAAGGCATATCTGAAAGAATAAGTGGAATTTTTTGAATAAATGCAGCATCGTTACCTCCAAGACTGTTGGCATAAGACTATTCAAAAATTCAACTGGATAATTCACAACCACATAAGCATTTAGTACTGGAATTGTAGCTGCGACACATACTTGGTAACAGTTCCAGAAGTTTGATGTTGAAATCATCACCTGCCACATTCTTTGGTGCTAAAATAGCATGGGTTCTTATCCAGTTTGTGGTCTGTAAGCTGATTTACTCTGGTTAAGAAACACCCTAGTCTTTAGTTCATTTAAATCTGATACCACATGTCCAAAAGGCAAACTGACCTGGCCATCCTGCTCACCAATCAAGGTGCCATTACCTACATCCAATAGTTGCTTAGAAATAGTACCAGCATCCTCATCACCACTGAGCTGCACTCTTATGTTGGTTGTGAGTCTCAGTTTTTCACACTGCTCCACAAGTAGGAAGACTTCATACTGGTGTTTACCTCTTCAGTTCTTGTCCCTTTCAGAATCACTGGAAGGGTTTGTCTAAAATCTCCTGCAAGCAAATCTGTTGCAACTCCCATGAGATGTGTGTTGTGTCTAAGATCCTGAAGTGCCATGTCAAGAGCCTTTTTTGAAGGAACCTCATTGTTGCCTCATCCCAGATGATCAATTTGCAATCACTAAGGAGTTTGTCCTTTAGAGACTGATGTTGCAGGTTGCTTTTTCTTTCTTGGACAGGTCCAAAGGGAGTTTGAAACATGAATGAGCTGTCCGACCACCAAAGCATGGTTACAACTATTCCACTTGGTGCCACTACTAGAGCAATATGTTTCAATTGGCGCTGTTTAGCCAGATATAGGTTGATGATAAATGTCTTGTCAGTTCCACCTAGTGCATCAAGGAAAAATAGATCTCCTCTTTCCCCTTCATTGCTCAAAATAATCATGTTATAAACACCCAGTTAGTTTTCCATCAGTTTGTGTTTGTTATCAACGATATACGCCATAATTTCCTTGGTGTCATAGCTGATCTCTTGCATGTACTCAAGATTGTTTGCTGCCTGTTCAGGTTGAGGTAGGCCAAATATAGCAATTCTACTCCATTATATCTTTGCAGGTCTGTGAATGATGTAGGACTTCTGACTTCAGCAGATGCAGAAAGAAGCACTCCTGTTGATTGTGGTGCACAGTGTACTCCCACCTGATGGTCCTGCTTCTGAAAACATTATTTTCTCCCCAGGCCTTAACTTGTGCTCCCTGCTTGCACCTGCTCCATCTATTGTGTGCCCAGGTGTATTAGACAGGCCAAATTCATTTAGACTTTTTTCTTTTTCTTTCCATCACTTTTGTAAGTAGATATTCCACACAGTTCATTCCTGGCAGATCTTTTAATATCAAAGTGTGGAATACATACTTACAGAAGTGATGAAAAGAAAAAGTAAATTCTATAGATTACATATATAGATTTCAATATTGAATGGAGTGAAAGGTTTAAAAATTCTTTATTAAATTTTTTTATTTCAGTTTTACTTTTCATTATGATTTGAATTTTAATTAGATGATTCTAATTAAACCATCATAATTAGAAGTAAAACTTAATGGAGAAGGGTATGTAGTTCATGCTGTTTAGGGAAATTTGGATTTTTTAAGAAGGATGTTTATTTCCATAGCTAGATTTTTTTTTTACACAGACAGTATGCAGCACAAAAGTGTCCTTCAAACAGGTTGTTATTCCACAAACAACAACAGTGACCACAATTACAAAATACATTTTTATGGGTAGGTTGAAATATGAGCTTAGGCAAAGTTTTTATTCACAAATACACTCAAATGTTATTTTACAGTTAAATGACTGAATAGATCAAGCCAATTTGTTTGTATTTAATAAATTCAAATCTGGCAAATTTAATGATGCACATGGTGAAATTAGAAATGAATTAATTTTTTTGTAATGCAAACACACCATGGGGATTGTATTCAAAGAAAGATTATGCTGAATTAAAGGGTTAAATGAAGATTTTATTTAGAAAATAACCTGCGATTCATTCAGATGTAGTCCCCTAAATTTTAAAAATCGAACAAAGATGTCTGGAATTTTAAGCTCTATGAAGAGTTACAATTTTGTAACATGTGTACCTTATTTTCTAAAAAGTTTGCAAGACCAATTATCTCCCTTGCTTAAACAGTGATAAACAGCATTTAACGTAGACCTGGCAGTGAGATGCATTCTGGGGGCCCAGGAGTGCCATTATAGATTTTTATAAAAAGACAATTAGTCTAGTAACAAACTGGATGTTAATTTAACATGTATACAAAGTTTTATCAGTATTGGTTGACAGGTTTAGCAACTTAATTCAGACAAACAGATAGAAATTGCTATTTTTATATATATATAGATGTATGTATTGATATAAGAATATATATATATATATATATATATATAATTACTTATTTAAAAAAATTTATAACATAAATATGTTATAAAATCACTACAAAAATAGCCATTTTGTTTCAACACTCTCAGTGTCTTATCAAGTGATGATGTTGAATGTAAAATAAATGGTTTTAAAAGTTTCGAATTAATTAACAATCCTTCACAAGGAGAAAACATTGTTACAAAAGCTAGATGGACCAATCAAAATACAAGTATAGGAAAATTCAAAAAGCTTGACAATGAAGTCATGTTATAATAGCTATTCAAATATTTAAAATATGGGTAGTATTAAAAAAGAATTTATTCTAACCAATAATTACTAAATTATATGATAAAAATTTAACATTAAAATTAAAAACTGCTAATTTCAAGATCAAAATTTAATCACTATTAAGTTTACACATACACACACATATATATACACATACACACACATATATGTATATATATATATATATATATATACACATACACACACATATATATATATATATAAAAATAAGCAATATATTAATACACTAATATACAAACATACACAATCCATTTACAAACACACATAACTACACACAAATATATATACATATATATATACACAAATATACAGAAAAATGAATAACACTATATAGTTGTACAATACACAATCATATCGTCAGATTGGCCATCAGGCAATAAAAGTTATAATCTATTAAACTTGCAGCGACATATCATTATCATTTAAAGTATACAACCCCTATAATAAGTTAAATTTATAAAGGTGTTTACAATTAACGGTTAGTTCATATCTTTGATTTAAAAGATCAATTTAAACGTTTTAAATCTAATAAGTTCAAATTTTTCATTAAGACATAGGTAACATGGGGAATATAGGGAGTTACATGTTCGGGCTTTCTTAATCAATGTCCATTTAACCGTAGGTGTTTTGTTCTTTTCTTTTAGTACTTGGATAATGAAGTCATGTACCTATAGTCACTGTTATTAAAAGATTGCATATGCCCCCGCCAGCGTTCTTTGAATGTTTTCATTGTGTTACCGAAACATCATAAAACTTTTTTATTTTGATTCTCAATAGTTGAGATGGTACTAAGATAGACTACAGAATTAATCCCACAGTTATTTTTGTAGTGTACAATTATTAGGATACCTACAATTACATAAGTTATTATTCATGTTATTATACTTAGTATCACTGTTAGTAACCTTTTTCCGAGTAATCAAGCTTTTGAGTCCCTATACTTGTTAAAGACTAAGTTTTATGTTTTTCAATTATTTTCTCTAGGTTATCTGCACAACTATATTAATTTAAGGGTATTAGGATTAAATATGTTACTAAGTTTTGAAATTAGTTTCATTGGGAAATGTTTCTTGATGAGGTTTAGAAACATACGTCCTAATTTAGATTTAACCATGAGCTAGTATATGTGTGTATATATGTTTATATTTGTATATTGCTGTGTGTATATATGTATTTACATGTGAGTATGTGTACATATATGGGTGTATAATGGTGGGTATATATGTGTATATATGTATGTGTATGTGTACTTATTATCATGGAGATATATACATATGTATATGTTTATGTATTTATTTGTATGTATTTCTGTGTGTATGTATGTGTGTGTATATATATATATATATATATGTGTGTGTGTGTGTGTAAAGAAAAATTATTATATGTATATGTATATATGTGTTTATTTGTGTGTGTGTGTGTATGTATATATATGCACATATATATATATGTATGTGTGTATGTGTATGTATATATATATATATATATATGTGTGTGTGTGTGTGTGTGTGTATATATATATATATATATATATATATGTGTATGTGTGTGAGGTGGACATCGAAGTTACCTATGGGTGTTGACTTTGACGTCCGATTTTATATTTACATACACTATTTTAATATATTAAATGATATTATATTTTTTTTAATCATTTTTATCTCTGTATATTTGCTCGCTTAAGTTATATTTCAGTAAGTGCTGAGCATTTATGTCATGACACTTTCAGTCTTAAATATTTATTGGTTGTTGTATCCGATTGTCTGGGTCAGTGTCTGTGGATGTGTGTGCATGTATTTATAATTGTCTATGTGTATGAAAGTGCATTCACTTTTAATAGTGTATGTATGTACGTGTGCGTTGGTTTCTTTGATTCTTATTTTTTTTATTTTTTTTTTTTTTTATACGTCTCTCTTTTTGTGTGTGTATATATATTTAAATATGTCTGGGTGCTTATATATTATAATCTGATTGTGTTTGTTTTATGCGTGAGTTTAGGACCACATTCACACACTCTTAGGATTAAAATGGATACATTGTTAAAAGACCGGATATAAAATTAGCTAAAGTAACTTCAATGAAGAAATAAATTGAATAACATATATATTTCTTTTCTCTTCAGTAATTTTATAGTTGTAAACTTAATAGCGATTAAATTTTGATCTTGAAATTAGCACTTTTTAATTTTAATATTAAATTTTATCATATAATTTAGTAATTATTGGTTAGAATAAATTCTTTTTTATACTACCCATGTTTTTTAATATTTGAATAGCTATTATAATATGACTTCGTTGTCAAAAATATTCCATTAAGGCCCATCATCTCGGTATTTGCTCAGCTCCTCATAATATCGCTAGGTATTTAATTATAAATTTCTAACTCAATTCTGGGCACCGTATGTAACGCAATAAAAATTCAGGCTCTCTTTTTAAATAAGTTGAGAAATATTGATATAGATAACAAATTACTAGCTAAAAGCTTAACATTAAATCTTTATATACTAATATACCTGTTGATAAATGCATTAAACAATTAGAGAACCACCTTAAGAAAATTGACTTTATTACCTATCTCTATCTCGAAATGCATCAAATTATGCATCCTTTGCACTTCACATTGTTTCTTCCAATATAATAATATTTATTATAAACAAAAAATTTGGTTTACCGATGGGGAGTCCTCTCTCTGGATTCCTAGCATGCATATTTCTAGAATTTCTTGAATCTGGACCTTTTAAAGATGTCATTCCACCTGATACACATTTACTTTTCGATACATCGATGACATTTTATTTATCTACCCACATAAGCATGATTTAAACGAGATTACTGATAGATTAAATAGAATAGAACCTACTATAGAATTTACCTATGAACTTGAATCTAATAATTCCTTACTTTTTTTATACATATTATTCATTAAAATAAAAAAAAATTAGAATTCAAAGTATATCGTAAACCTACATGTAAAATGACTATTTACATTTTTTACTCTCACCATGATACTAACACTAAGAGGGGTATTGTTATTGGATTCTATTTGAGGGCTCTTCGCATCTGTTCATCAAAATATTTAAATGATGAATTTACATATATTGAGGATACCTTTTTCAAATCTTTCGTATCCGAGACAATTATTACAGAGAGCTAAAAATAAAGCGTTGAAAATTCACTCATCAGCGCAAAATGACACCTCAAAGGCCACTACAACTAGATCAATGAAAGATACAATTTCAGCTGCCTCTGATAATATTTCGTTTGGTCGCATCTTTTTACCAAATAACCATTTGACCGAACGTATCTCTCATAATCTAAATGCATTAAAAATTAGAACTACTATATTACCTACTAGGACTATCCGTAGTTTATTAAATAGCACCAGCAGACAACATATTACATCCGATGCTTGCATCTATCAAATATCATGCAAAAATTGTGACCTAAAATATGTGGGTGAAACAGGTAGGTCCTTAAAAAATCTCGTGTTTTCGAACATAAACGAGATATTCGTCTCGGTAATTTTAACAATGCTTTAGTTGTACACACAACTAAAGCAGATCATAATTTCGATTTCGATTCCGTGAAAGTATTAAAATATTTTCATAATAAAAATCTCAGGAGGATTTATGAAGCAGGTATAATATCCATCTCACGCACGGTGAATACTAGACCTGGTTTCTTTAATATTTCCCCCTTTTTAGCGAGATTGATGCTTGACAAGCATACATATAAAATTTTAGAACCTAATAGAATTCTTTTCATTTTCTTTTTCATTTCAAAATAATCACAAACTTTTAGGAATACGTTATGAAAGCGTCGCCCATGTGACGACAACGTGACCATGTTAGACGGAAGGCTGATCATTTTAAAAATTTTCAGTTATCTGTTTTGAATAAGACTTGTGTTTTTATGTCCATCGTCTTTGTTAAATTGAACTGAATTGTATTTTAATGAATATTGTCTTGAAAAAGGTTTATTAAACCGAAACGTCAGACGTCGACATTTTCTTTCATTTTAACTACATTTAAGGATTTTTGTTTGTTTTTTCAAAATTTTTATTCATTCTGTATATATTTATATCCATTTCCATTAAAACGAGTATATATATATATATATATATATATATATATATATATATATATATATTATAAATATATATATACATATTTTGAATATATATATATATATATATATATATATATATATATATAGATATGTAAATGATTCACTGGTATATAATCTAATTTAAAAAATTTTTTGAATAATTATATAATTATTTAAATATATAATTATATATCTATATTAAAATGGAATTTTATATATCTTGTTTATTATGCAGTTTTTTAGAACAAATAAATCCAAACAAAATTCAACATAAATGTTTAGTCATTTCAAAAAGTTTTTTCACATTTCATTAAGTCAATCATGATGCTACCCTTTGTCTACTTTTTATTGAGCCCTAAATTTAATTTCAAATTTTGTCTTCTCTAAATTTTACTTTTTTTTTCTTTTTGGCTTATATTATATATATATATATATATATATATATATATATCTTATTGTTTTAAAAGTATTTTGGGTTTCCAGTTTATTTATCGGAGATTTATTTTTGATTGTATATTAATATCAATATCCTTTTTTAAAATGTGTTTCTTAATGAATAAAAATTTTGAGTGTTGCTTCTTTTAGATTCATATTTTTTAAAATTTGTAGAGAGTCCATTTTTTTACTAATTAGTTGATTTATAAATTTTTTGTTGTAGGATTTATCAGTCCAATGTGACATTAACTAAATTGTTCAATAAATAGATTAATGTCTCATATATTTTATACCTACAAAATAAACAATGATTTATATATATATATATATATATATATATATATATATATATATATATTGAATATATGTGCCTAAATAAATGGAATTCATTCTCAGTGAAGTCCATTGGTTCTTTGACGAGTTTCTCCATTTTTTAATAGTTTTGCATTGACATTTATATTTTATTATTATCAAAATTTTAGCAGCTAAACTTTGGGAGTTATATTAAAACTATTTCAAAAACGTTTTTCATGCATTAGATTTTTGGATTTAAATATTCATCCAATACATATTGATTTACATTTATATATATATATATATATATATATATATATATATATAAAAATGGAATATATTTAATTTTATAATTGGTTGTTGTCAATGGGTAGATATAGCTCAAGACTTTAATGGTTATATGAAACAAAATTTAATTTGAAATAAATAAAAAAATGAACAAAAAATCAAAAAAATGATAATTAATACATTTCAGTGAATGTATCTACAAAAAAAATATTCATACAGCTCGATACATTTTCCAGCAAAATAAGAGGAGTTTAAACCCAAAAAGTCAATAAAAAATAATTATTACTAATTATGAGAATTTCAAGTTTCTACTTCAAGATAGAGATTAATCTAACCTAAAATTTAGATTGTTACACTATTATTTAAGACACCTGGTTTACAAAACCTTATATTCATTAGTCCAAGACCACGCTTAAAGCTATTTTTATTTATGTTTATAAACCAATTCCCCATAATATCTTAAAGCAGATACCCATTGTACTGTTTTTACATTTTTTTTAGTAAACTTTTTTCCCAATGTTAATTAAGATTTTTAATAAAACAAAGGACTCTCCGATTTGAATGGGTTACCAAAAAAAGCTGCTAATAATAAATGATTTTTAAACACCACAAGTGTACTAATGCAGATTATGTGTAATAAGTGCAGAAATAGAAAAAAAAATATAATATGGTTCCGATGTATGTGCTAGGATTATTATGTGAAAAATTCTCAAAAGAGTTCCAAAAACTAAAAAATAAACATTTTAAAATAATGGTTTTGTTTAGAAATAGTCTAGTGGGGACAAATTATTTTGGTCAATTATGTTATAATATTTAAATTTAGTCTAATATATTATTAATTTTATTTGTTTATGTTTTAAATGGGTTTAAAAATTCACTAGTATATATATTTCTAAACACACACATTAC